>CM026433.1:3493100-3543572 GCA_014871385.1 Ceratodon purpureus | reverse complement strand
GTGTGGCTTAGAAGCTAATCGTGGAAAGGGTGTGAGCAAGAAGTGTGACATAAGCCTCTCGAGCAAGGGAGTGAGCACGCATAAATTGACAGACGGGAACCCTTGCTCTTCAGTTTCCTGAGGGTTGCGGTGTTGGAGGTCGGAGATGCAAGGAGGGGGTTTGGAGTGAGGTTCTTTGGTAGGTTAAGGGTATGCTGAAATGGTGTAAGTATAGGTTTTGAGAGGGTCTCAGAGGGCGGCTTCAGAGCATCTCCATTTGGTTTGCCGTTGCAAGGTTTAGGTGGATAGTGCGAGGTCTGAATTATTGTGGCCGAAAAGGGTTTGTGGGTGTCAAGAGCGGCGTTTTTTCAAGGCTTTAATCATTGGGAGTGCACATCAACTAGTGACGGATTGCCGTATAATATGCATTACATCTGTAAGTGTTGCTTAGGGTTTTTGTGACTTCTTAGGGTTTATGATGTTATGCTTCGCATTTGGGTGTATTTGTTGTGCTCTGAAATGCGGCCTTCTATTGACTTGCATGTAACGTGCCTCTACCTTGCAGGGCGCGATGAGCACTTCCCACGATGTAGACGCGGCCACAGAGGCAGTGAAGAGCGTGATAGACGATATTCCGAGAGGTTCCTTCATGGACGAGGATATGGGTAGTTCGCAACCTCCCATCCGTAATGGCAGGGCCCCACCAAAAGTAAACTTTATGGGCTCCTTGCTCGAAGGAGATGATGAAGTGGGCAAGGCGGGGTTCTCGAGCGAGCAGCAGGAGGAGGGCTCGCGTGAGCAGCAGGAGGATGGCTCGCGTGAGCAGCCGGAGGAGGATGGCTTCAGCAAGAACCCAGCAAGGACAAGGACAGCAAGGAGGAGATTGACGATCAAGACCGAGGATCAGACCCAAGTTGGTGATGGCGAAGCCGACGCTGATACTACTCTATTGAGCCTTGGTGGGCAGGTGAAGAGATTGAACCTCCTCGAAAGTCCTGTGAATGTTCGGCAAGCATTCCGTCAATTCAGGGAGGAGTTGAAGCCGGACCCATACGCGCATTTACTCAAAATGCGCGCAGACCTCACCAATATTCAATGATCAAGATTCCCTTATGCCGGTTAATCCCATGTGATTTCGTGCGTCCAGCAATGCAGAGTGATGTACAGAAGTTGCAAGCTGAGTTCTTCAACGGCATAAGACCCGGGTCTGGGGCATTTTATGTTGCAGATACATCGCACACGGGGGACGTCGCAAGTGTCACCGAGGAGATGAAGTCAGGATGGTGTAACGCTTGGAAGGTGTTGAACGCTGCGTTCGAGGATGAGATCAGGCAGCACAGGGAGACAAAAGATCTTACAGGAAAGATGTTTTATGTCTTCGATGGTAACCACCGCACAAGGGCATGGCGGGAGTTCATCGAAGTGGAATACCCAGATTGATCTTGAATGGGCTAAAGCAAACGGAAGGCCGGACTGTATTCTGCTCGATGTGAAGGGAAGCCGTGAAGCTCTAGTGACAGCAATGCATGCCATCAACAAGTGAGTCCTAAACTGTGCAAGAGTATTGTGTTTTCTCCGGATGTTGATGTTGGATATAATAACATGGAAATTTAGAATCTTTGATATTAAAGAAGTGTGTGTTGTATTCGACACAGGGCCAATGAGGATGCTTACGTCAAAGAAAGGCTGCCGCACACTCTACACAAGATACAGACGTACGGGCAAATGTCTGTGGAGGAGCTGGAAAGGAGTGGAATTCTAACGCCGGATCTTCTGGCGCGCACGAAGAGTTCAACTAAGAAGTCGTGGCACTCGATGCCTCAAGAAGTATTTGTGACGTTTTACACAGCGTAAGTGTTATAAGAAATCAGTGCTGTCAATTCGTAATTGGATGATTCAAGTCCCGAGATGTTAATGGCACGTGGACTGAAACAGGCAACATTGGCCCAAGTCGCAGAGGAGGCTTCTCAAATTTGGATCAACGAGCACCCTGGTGATGATTCAGGGCACGAGATGAAGGCAGCTGTGGACAAGGCCGTGAAGGAAGCCAAGGATAGGCTGCAAACAAAGTTCAACAGAGAGCAAGCCGTTGCAAATCCAGTCCATGGCAAGGGATTTCAAAACGAGGTAAATACTTGGAGTTGATCAATTGGGTTATTCTTTGAATATAGGACGTTCAAATTTGTGGTGATGAGTGGAAATTGATCTCAAAAATGGTCTGTCGGATTGTTCTGTAAATCTTTGGACGTTCGGATTCCGAGGGGATGTGCCCATTTAGTTCGTAGAAATGATCTGTCGGATTCTTATGAGAAATTTAGGATGTATAATTTCCAAGGGGATGTGCCCATCGAGCTCCTTTAAAATGATCTGTCGGATTCTTGAAAGAATTTTCGGACGTTCATATTCCGAGGGGATGTGCCCATTAAGTTCGTATAATTGATCTGTCGGATTCTTATGAGAAATTTAGGATGTATAATTTCCAAGGGGATGTGCCCATCGAGCTCCTTTAAAATGATCTGTCGGATTCTTGGAAGAAATTTCGGACGTTCAATTTCCGAGGGGATGTGCCCATTTAGTTCGTAGAAATGATCTGTCGGATTCTTATGAGAAATTTAGGATGTATAATTTCCAAGGGGATGTGCCCATCGATCTCCTTAAAATGATCTGTCGGATTCTTGGAAGAATTTTCGGACGTTCATATTCCGAGGGGATGTGCCCATTAAGTTCGTAGAAATGATCTGTCGGATTCTTATGAGAAATTTTTGATGTTTAATTTCAAGGGGATGTGCTCATTGAGCTCCTTTAAAACGATCTGTCGGATTCTTGGAAGAAATTCGGACGTTCAATTTCCGAGGGGATGTGCCCATTAAGTTCGTAGAAATGATCTGTCGGATTCTTATGAGAAATTTTGGATGTTCAATTTCCGAGGGGATGTGCCCATAAAGTTTGTAGAAATGATCTGTCGGATTTTTATGAGAAATCTTGGATGTTCAATTTCCGAGGGGATGTGCCCATTGAGCTCCTTTAAAATGATCTGTCGGATTCTTGGAAGAAGTTTTGGACGTTCAATTTCCGAGGGGATGTGCCCATTAATTTCGTAGAAATGATCTGTCGGATTCTTATGAGAAATTTCGGACGTTCAAATTCCGAGGGGATGTGCCCAATGAGCTCGCGGAAATTTTCTAAAAATCCGACAGATCAATTTATAACACTCATGGTAGCAAGGTACCACAGAGATTTTACATACGTTTAGATGATTTGGATCAATTAATTGCACTAAGATGTGTTTTTATAGTAATATTAAGGAAAATGTGCCTCAAAATGCGAAAAATACCGAAGTACCCTGGAATGTTTGAGTCGAGAAATCATCTTTAGAATCCGACAGATGGTTTTTCTGTGTACATTTACCTAGGTACTCTGGAAAACTTGTCGCAAGAAATTATCTCTAGAATCCGACAGATGGTTTTCGAGTGTCAATCATCTCAAGGTACCTTGTCAAGTTGGTGATAGCAAACAAGTTTAGAAATCCGAGAGATGATTTTATTGTTTCCATTTACCTGGGTACTCTGGAATGTTTGTCCGAAGAAGTACTCTCTAAAGTGTGTCAGATGATTTTAATGTGTCGATGACCGCAGGGTACTCTGTCAAGTTGGAGAATTTAGATTAGCTCTGAAATCCGACATATGGTTTTGATTGTGTCCAATTACCTTGGTACTGTGGGAAGTAAGACAGTAGAAATAATCTCTGAAATTAGACTGTTGAATTCAATGTGGCCAATTCCTCAAGGTACGTCAGGAAATTAGATATCGTAAACAATCTAAAACCTATGACAGATGGTTTATTTGTGTCAAACTACCTAGATACCTTGGAAACTTGGAGATATGAAATAATCTCAATAATCCGACAGACGATATTGATGTGTCGACTTCCGCAAGGTACCTTGTCAAGTTGGCGATCAAAAATCATCTCTGAAATCCGACAGAGAATTATTTTGTGTTCACCTAGCTAGGTATTGTGGACTATATGACTCAAGAAATATTCTCTGAAATCCATTACATGATTTTTATGTTTCGAATACCCCAAGGTACCTCGGAAACTTAGCATTGATAAATCATCTGTCTTATCCGATAGATGAAATCTATATCGTATTCTTTACATGGTACTGTGTTGCATTCGTATGACAGATCAGCTGTTGGACCCTTTAGCGGTGATCTAACACACTTTCTATGAAAGAAAATGATGATTTTACATAGATAGTTAATGCTCTGTTATGAGGAAATTTGGTATTCGATGCAATGATGTCTCTCGGATTCTAATCTTCACTAGTCTGATTACTTGGGATGCTGTTGATTTTCAGATCAAAAGACATTATGATCGGCACCAAACCAAGGTTGAGATGACCATCGACAAGCTCCAAGCAATTGCAACATCTGAGGTGTCGGCCAAAACAAAAGCGAAATGGCTGAGGTGGTGGAACGGGTCGGCGAGTTCAAGGAAAACACTGAAGTTTCCACCATCACCTTGCTCAATTGAAGTGCTTAACCCCTGGATTACAAAAGCTGCATTTTGGGCAAACGTAAGTGTAGTTCATCATTTCTAGAACTCTGGGTTGTTACACTGATTCGAGGTTATAGCCGATGGCTTCCTCTTTAGTTATTTGTGTCTCACTCCTAAGTTGATTGTTTTGTATCAGTTGGAAGACGAAGTCGAGAAAGAGTGCCTCAACTGGTTGGCAACCAGTTCCGATGCAGAGGAAGACATTAACTCCAAGCGCACTCCTATGGCCGAGTACATCGAGAAGTGGCGTGTGCTTCTATGGGAGAAGGCATACTTGTCGTTCTTCACTGGAGCTAATGTGTATTCGAAGTCGCAACCATTCAATTCCCAACCAGGGACCGACATGGCTTGGAAACGATGTCTGTATCGGTACTTTAAGCGGGAGCTCATCCCAGCTGGTGTAGTTAAGAGTATACCACCTCCGTGGTTCAGCTGGACGGAGACATCGAATTCCGAGTTCATCTTCACAACCAACCAGCGGAAGATGTTCAATTTGAACCATCTGATTGAGTGCTGCTGGTATATCGAGTGCCCAAAGTCATTTGTAACTGCTGAGGAGAAGGCTATAAGGGAGATGTTTACCAAGAGGAAAGATGGGGAAGACGACACCCATGATATTTCAGATGAAGCACTTCCTGCTCATGATGCAGAGCCAGATCAGGATACACAAGGTGTTTCGACATCCACTGGTGCCGGGGATGCGAACACAAAGAAACGGAAGAGGGGAGCGAAGTCGGCATCGAAGGAGTCCCACCAGGAACCAGTGAAGAAGAGGAGCAGGGGGAAGAAGTCGGACCCAGCGACTGTTGAGCCGAATGGTGCGGAGAATGAGACATTCTCTCCAAGGATTGGACATGCTGAGAAGCCAGACGTCAGCGCACCTCAAGCAAGATGCCCTGTTCATGAGTTGATTCTGAATGAATCAATAACTGAGTGGCAGATGGCAAATCCTAGAATGAGGTTGAAAAGCATGCCAAAGGCTTTCAACGACATGGTCCAGTGGATTCGGAGCGTCACCCCTCAACGGGTCCGGATGAAGGACGGGAAGAGTGTTCGGGGGGGTGGATTGGCAGATCTCATTATCATTGATATTCCGGAGGGTCTACCGGTCCCTGGTATATCCGATGAGGACGAGATTCCAGATTGGAACAGCAGAGGCGACAATTACCTTGCAGCCGTCTTTGGCTTTGTTAAACTCGTTCTCCAAGACCAGGGGTGTGTGATCATTATCCATCCGGATGACAATGGCAAAATTGAGGACGAGATTCGTGATTTTCATCAAGTGGTTGAATTGAAGTCTGAGAGGTCGTGGACAGGCATCAATAGATTGCTTCTTCGCTCCGCAAAAATAAGCGGCATGACAACATGCTTCTTTAAGGTGCAACTTCTCACATTATCCTCGAATAACAGCTTTGAATTCAGACCGACACCCGAGGATTACAAGAAAAAGAGCATCGACATCGTTGACCGTGATGTCATCCTCAATTGGGTTACGCTGGAGCAACAGACGATGCGCAAGGAGGTGCCATGGCGAGGAGCGAGGGAGAAAGACGTGCTGTTCATCGAGAGCTTAATCAGAGCCACCACCGACCCTGGTGACGTCGTCGTCGATATCAGCGCCGGAACGGGTAAGTCTCGTCGTTTTTGCACATGCGAGGTAACTTTGAACAAGGCCTTTTTATTGAAATTTGAAACTATTAAAATCTAACAGAGAGGCACTCAATTGTATCAGGTGCATCAATCAAAGCATGCCGGCAGTCAGGACGGAACATAGTTGCGCTTGAGGATGATCCTGAGCTGTATACAGAAGTCCTTAAGAAGTTGGCTTTGCCGCCACTGCCTCTTCCGAAGGCGGATTCATCCCATGTACCGATCAAGCCGATGATCGAAAATGAAGTTCTGGCCACCCCTAAGCCGGTGAATAAATTCATCGCCATGATGACTGAGGAAAGCGACGACGAGTAAGTGAGTATTTCAATGAACATTTTCTAAATGTGACATTTTGAAATGACATGGTTTTTTGTTAAATATGAATCTGTTTTTTAATACGGTTGTGGTTGCAGACTGCTAAGTCCGCGTTCTGAGGGGATAATTAACGAATGCATCAAGAAGATTGCACTATCACCTGATATGCTACGGCTGCCAGAGTATGCCGAGCTAGGGGCTCAATTTCAAGCTACTGTGGAGTCTCCCACATTGAAGAAATTTACGCGTAGAAAATACGATGGTCGAGTCCTAAACTTTGTGGATATTGAAGCCGAAGTTGTTACTCATAGCATTCTTGTTGATCCAGAGTGATCGTAGTTTTATATGTTAAAGATTTCTGGATTTCCAGTTATTCCTTATGTATCGAGGATTTTCAATTATACAGTTATTAATTTCATCAATACGGCCTATTTACTTATTTTGCTTAATAGTTACTGATTTGAATGATCTCAGTCCCACATTGCAGTGATTAGATACTTCTTAATTAAACCGCCTTTATCCATTCCAAATTGAAATAGCTGACTCAATCTTATTTGTTCACATGCTAATATGTTATGTTGTTATTTATTTTTTGGTCACTATCTCTTATTTTTCTGATAATTTGTTTCTACTATCTTGAGACTTCAATAGGCAGTTATCTCTCTCTTGCAGTTACAATCAATTGTAACAATATTTAAAAATTCATTTAACCGAGCTGGTGTTAATATCACAGTTTATATTAGAACAATTATAAACATTAAATGTTTTGTAAACTTTTCTCTGATTTATTTTTCTATTAAATTCTAATAAAACTATGCGCACATTTCTTATACATCCAATTCGGATCCGGGAGTCCGTTATGTATACTTGCATGCGTTTCATCTGAAAACGCCCATAACCGCAAGTCAATCTCCTATTTCCGGGTCACACCTACCTTCGACCCCGGTGGTTTTCTCGGAGCTTAGAAATCCTGTGTCGGATCCGTCAGTTGCTTTCGGCTTGCTTGACAAACCGCCGGGGTCGATCTCCCGCTTCGTTGCTTGCCCTTTCTAGTGCTTGGTTTAGCACATGGATTTCCTGCGCGGTTCGGCACATGGTTTCTTTTTGCACTTGATATTACATTATTTTGCTGCTCATCCAATCAATCTCTCATTCTTTTATCCGTTTTATTTTTATATATTTACTTCCATTATTATCAAAGCTTGCCATTTTAGTTGATCTGGAATAATCGCAGTTTATCACGTGAATGTTTTTGGATTTTCAGTTATTCTCTATGTATTACGGATTTTCAATTATACTGGTTTTTATTTCAACAATACGGCATATTAACTTGGTTTGCAATATAGTTTCTGATCTAAACGAACTCTGTTTTTATTTTACAATGATTAGATATATCGTCATTAAACCGTCTTCATTCTTTCCAAATTCATCGAAAAAACGATGTAGCTGACTCAATCATGTTTGTTGATATCCAAAAATGTTTTTTTGGTAATTATTTTTGTTTATCCTATTCAGCATCTTTTATTTTATCTCTCTCTCTAATTTCAATAATAAGTTAACTCGCCCTTGCATTTTTTATTAAAAGTAATATTAATCAAGAATTCATTCAACCTAACTTATGGAAATGCCTTACTTTCACAACTCTGTTTTCTAATAAATGCATGCAACATTCAAAATAAATGAATTCAGGTTTCATAATAGACTTAAGTTTCTATTTAATCATATTAATCTAACAAAATCCAGCAACAAGTCCATTGAGACAATTTTCTCTTGCTTTCTTTTGTTCATTATATTACGCTCATATCCATTTATACGTTGATGCATAATCTTATATCGTTATTTTATTTCTTAAACTATTTGTCTAGTATTTATTCTACCACGCATTGATGCATTGTCTTCTCTTTGATTTCATCGTTTATACAATCCTTGACGGCTCCAAATCTTGTTTCATTTCGTCAGAGTATCACACAATTAATCATACATCCTTTATTCTCAAGTAATATGTTCTTTATTCTTTCATTACTTGATTGTACAAAAGAATTCTGCAGTTAACGTTATATATTCTTAGTCAAGAATTTACATTAATATACGCTTTTAGAAGGAGGTAATTCAGTACTAAAAATAGCCCTGATACTCAAATGAAAGTGGCTCAGATTTCAAGAATTGAATTACAAGTTTACATTTGTAGTATCTCAAAAACATGAAATGGTTTGTATGAACATGCTCCCCGAATATGAAACTCAGAGGTAGGCGCCTTGAATAAAAGAAACTCAATCTACTATTACAACCTCACTACCCAAACACCACGATCAACGTCGAAATACTCATTTCCGATGATTGCCGACTCGCGGCAATTGCAAACCCCCTGGTCTGGAATGAGCCTGAGTCCAGTGGTCCGCTCAAAGATATCGCGTGGAGGTGCAAAGCAAGGCATAATCAGAATATCAAAGGCCTCTTCCATCAGACGCATGAACTCTTCGGCGCCAGTCGCAATATCAGCTGTCTTCGAAAGGCCTGCAATCGCTCTCCGAAACTCATCCCTCTCGTGCTGAACGAGAGCATCATCCAGTCTTCTGACCTCTAACTCGACCTCACTCTCCTCACAGTAGTAAGCCCGCGATCGAGATTGCCTTTGAGGGGACCTTTCTGTTGCACAATCTACTGACTTAAGGTACAGAGAAGCCTTTGCAATTTGCCTTCTGAATCTCCGAATGAGTTCTACGCGACGGTGATTGAGGCGCCTAGACAAAGAAATCGACATCTTAAAAGAGTTTGCTAACAAATCACTAGTCGAAAACAAAACAACATCCAATATTAGAAAGTGACCATTAGGTCAACTTGCGGTTTTATGCAGATTTTCAGGCGCCGCCGCAAACCCCTTGGAGTTCTTGCGACCTAATATTTACCCTAACCCTTACATCTACCCTCAACCTAGCATATACCCTTACTTATGTCACAAGCTAACATATACCCTCAAATTGCCCATCTATCCAGATAGTATCACAACTGACCCTAAGACCCGAAGACCTTGACCCCGGGTATGCATCCATACTCCACCCCGGCGGTCATGGAGAAACGCAAAAACCCACTGTCGGATTTGACAGTCCTTCCTGGACTCCTTTCGATAGCGCCGGGGTCTCTATGGGCAACATCCAGTAGCAATTTATCCAATCGACCATACATACCTCAACGGACTAAATTCTGATTTTCGATATGTATCTACTACTTTGAAATACCACTGATACGATTTAGTAGTTTAAAAGTATGTTCATTACTAGTTTATGGTCCGTTTCTTGTTTCATGTTAATCATTGAACATCCAATTGAATGATGGAATTCTTGACATACCTCACTGATTTCATTGTTAAAAATTTAATTACTTAGATTTCTTCAACTTGACTGATATACACTTATCATTCCATAGAATTCAACACAAGCACATATCACTCTATCCATTCAGACATCTTATCAATAAATAAACACATCAACTTCATTTTATCAATGTAAAACACATCAACATCTTAGTACTTATCCTTACACTAATTCTAAAACTTTCAAATATCAATCCTTATCCTTATACACTTTTGATTATTTATTTGCAAATATAGATATTCTTATTAATAAATCACCCCAACTTCTCCAATTCTACCACTCCTCCTTCAATATCTATTGTCAAATATTTCTCCACCAACATTATAGTAAAAATCCATTACTCAATAATCTAATGGACTTTGTAATTGATTCTCTTTTATTTTTTATTCCTTGTCTTCTATTTTTTCATTATAATTTCTTTGTCTTTGATAAGTTCCTTAAATCGTTATCTTCATTTGCTCGCGTTAATCAATTTTATGTTAGATTAATCCATTCATTATCATGGTGACGAGTCTAGATATATTTAAAAAATAAATAAAATAAAGGAAACTCATCCCACAGCCATGCAACTCATCCCGCAGAGGGTTCATTAGACCCCGGTAGAGGGCTCATTTCTTCTCACTATTCTCAAAATTATAGCTTACACACTTGAGATTAAGTATCTTGGCATATACGTATTTTCTTCTTAATAAATCACCCTAACTTCTACAATTCTACCACTCCTCCATCATCTTCTATCATCATATATTTTTGCACCAACTTCATATCCATCACAAGATAATCTACAAGACATTGTACTTAATTCTATTTTATTCCATTCCTTCTCTTAATTTCTCTAATTTTTTGTTTTTTTTTTGTCTTTGATAAGTTCCTTAAATCTTGATCTTGCTCCTTTCATGTATGCCTTGAACTGATCAATTTATTTTTTGTCACACTAATCCATTTATTTATGAGGTAACGAATCTAGATATATTGAGAAAATAATAAAAAATGAGACATCATTATAAATTGCTGTTTTGTTTTCTAGACCTTTTCTTGAAAAATATAAACCATGCTTTGATCCCATAAATGGGCATATGCCCTCTGAAAATGCTTTATATTAGGCATGCACTCATCTGATCCTACCCATCCCGACAACTCTGGCTACGCACTGCAAAAGTTATACACACTCACGAGCCATCCAACTCATCCCGCAGGGGGTTCACTCGACCCCGGTGGTCTTTACTTTTGGCAAGACACGTCTGTCGGATTATTCAAGAGTCGATGGCCCATTGCCAATACCACCGGGGTTGGCACCGCCAACCGAGCTACCGGTGCCATGGTAGCCATGTCGCTTGCCCTGACCTAGTCGCCGCCAGCGCCGCGTTTTATTCGCTGACCTAGTCGCCCCCCCGCGCCGTCACCGCGTTCTATCCGCTGACCTAGCCGCCGCCAGCGCCGCCATTTTTGGCGGCCAAGCAACCTATTTAAGAATCATATGTTTCCACTGATCTTCATCTTCTCTTCGAACTGCTAAGGTGCGTTTCTTTACCTTCTCTTTGACCACATGAGATGCGTTCCTAAGATCCTTCATTGGGTTTGTGAGGGCGGGCCGAATGGGGTGAGAGTGGATAGAGGGGATATAGAATGAGAGGAGAGGTGGGTGAGGGGTGAGGGCGGGCCGAATGGTGTAAGAGTTGAGGGCGGGCCGAATGGGGTGAGAGTGGATAGAGGAGATGAAGAATGAGAGGAGGTGAAGAATGAGATGGGAGCTGGGTGAGGGTTGAGGGCGGGCCGAATGGGGTTAGAGTTGATAGAGGAGAGGTGGGTGAGGGGAGAGGGCGGGCCGAAAGAAGAGAGAGTTGATAGAGGGGAGCTGGGTGAGCCGTGAGGGCGGGCCGAATGGGGTTAGGAGGGGATAGAAGGTTTCTTTAGTCTGTGAAATGTGATTGTTGCAACTTCTTATCTCATAGTGCTAACGTGCCAAACGTGGTGGCTGACAGTTGTGATTCAGGCGTTTTTCAAACTTGTAGCGTTGCATCATCATTACCGTTCGATCAGTGAAGGTAAATAGTGTTATCATATTACACTCATTCACCTATTTCATATTTTCATATTTTCGGCATTGCTTAGTATTCATTCTATCGATGTTCTTTAGTTATGCTAACATATTAACTTCAGAAAGATATGTCAATTGCTCTTATCAGATGGCACACTCCCCTCCCACCGCCGAGGAGCCTTGCAAGACGTGCTTAGATGGGACTGCATGCACCTGCTCCGCAACTCCAATCCCTCTCCCAAGCTCTGCGGAGGTCTGCAAGACTTGCCCTTTTCCCGGTGCTTGCACCTGTCCCAGCTTATCAAGTCCACCTGCGCTCAAGATCCCGGTCCCGAGGAGTTTGTTTCCAATGCCATCTGAGGAGCGCGTTGACCAGTGCGGCGACTCTCTCCCTGCAACCAGAGACACTATGCACGTGATGTGTGTGCAAGGTCACGGGCGCTCAATTTGTTTTGAAGTGAAAAGTTCTGAGGATGGTCTCCCCGAGTGGGTCCAGAAGTGGATGGATGACGTTGCAGGTGGCGGCGACGGGCGTGACTACTACCCGAGTGGCTATGTATCTGAGGACGAGGACTCCGATTGTCTTGAGTACGCGGCAGAGTGTGTTTACGACGAGGTAGATAGTCCTGAGAACCCCGTCGTACTCTTAAGCGACGATGACGAAGATTCGGATAAGTAGATTTGTGCTTCTGTAGCTGTAGGTGTTCTATGCGGCAAACCATATTCTCGGCTCTCTAGGATGATGCTTCTGTATAACCAGTCGATCCCTTTAAACAGTGGATTTTTGTAAAAACAAGATATCGGGTTGTATAATATATTTGCATACTTTTGAAACAAGCACAATTATCTTTGACTGACGATCAATATTTTCCTTCAATCAGCATCATGCATTTATCCTTAACCCCTAACGGCAAAAGCGGACGAAAAGTGTCCGCAACCAAACGATTTCTTTTTATAACAATTTTTATTAGTTTTTTTTTTATAACATGACTCTTACTGTTTAACAGTTTCATTGAAATTTCCTCATTCGAATTTACTATTCACGCACTTTCCACATGTTGTTTATGAATCTATTTCACTTTTTATAGTTTCAACTTTATATAAATTCTTCAACAGCAAGAGTCTTAATTCGGAAATTTAAATCATTTTTTTAATACTGTTCACCGCTGCCACACCTTCATTCCAAACAATTCAAGTAATACTTCTCTTATCATTCTTATTCCTCGGATTTCATAAGTACGGTCGCATGAATTAATATTACAAGTTTTTAAATACGAGCATTAACTGCAAGTGTTCGCGGCCAGCAATTGGATATTGGAAATGTATGTGATAAGTACTGGATATCTTTGAATAAAATAACTGCTATGTTAAACCGTTCTCTATTTTCAAAGGGTATAACTGTTACTGAAAAGGTATCGAGAGTGATATGAAAGGATGGGCACAATGCACATCAAGTTTTTTCAATATTTCAAAAATTAAAGCTCTGTAGTCTTTATTCAAAAGCTCCTAATCTTCAATTAGAATTCGATCAAATTTCACATTTATTTTATAGCATGGAATATCATAGACTTAAACCCATTTTTTCACTGTTGTATTACTTAATTTTGACAACTTTCCGACAAGTACGATCATTTGATGAGGAAATTATACAGAATGTATTGTCACCAGTTGAAATTACAAATAATATGCACAAGAAGGTATGGCTAGATTGCTTCGAAAAGCAATATGAACGTGGTGTGCCAATAAAGCAAAATGTCGTCTTTGATCAAATCAAAGCTCATAAATCTGTCGAAGTTGGCCGCGGTCTTCTCGATTTTGAAGATAATTTGTTTTGCGATTTTGAATACGAAATCCGCGAATGGAACTGTGCCAAAAAATATGAGATTAATTACATGTGCATCTGGGAGCATCCACATGCTCGTCTTATGCGGCACGAAGATGCAAATTTCAACGATGACAACTGTCCAATCTGTGAACAAGGTCCCAGCCCTGATACATATTTGTGTCGATGGAATATTGAACAAGATGGTCTGTATGTTTCTCAGTTCCATCCTTTTAGCGGTAGACATCAGTACAAGCTTTTTAAGCAATGGAAGGAGGACGAGGACCACCACGAATTTCTGAAGGAGTATAGAGTGTCTATTTTCAATGATCTCGATGATGAATTACTGCTTACATTTGGAGTTATGGATGCCCCAATGAATACTGTGATTATTCCAGGACGACTTCAAGCACACATTTCCGAACGATTTTTTTACATATCCTTAAATCCACGCACCGACGAGCGTTTACTCAGTTCACCTTGGATATGCAAATTTAAAGACCTGGGGAGTATGGCATATCGTAGGGATGTTAAAATATGGAAACCTCCTCTAGTCAACCACGTTTCAATGCCTATCGACTGTATAGATTGCGCATGGAAAGCAGATAATGAAGGGATATGGCTGGACCGAGTTGGATGCGGACAAACGGCATCAATTTGGGAAAAACGATTCGACTGGGTTCCAATACGAAAGCGGACAAGAGAACCTGATATTGAAGATCAACCACCAAAGCGTCCAAAACTAGATCACTTCGAACTTTGAAATTTCATGAAGAAAAGGCATTTCTTATATATTTATTGAACTTAAAAAAATCCGTAATCCACTTCATATCATTTTGAATCCTTTTATTTTAAAATTGTACTCAAAACACTATTAGTAATAGATTGTAAAATTATGAATACTGACATTAATTATGGAAAACAAAGTTAGCAATATAAAGTGTGCACATGGTGGTGGCCTACATTATACTAAACACTAATTCCTCTCTCTCAATTACAATCGTCATTACTTTCATTTTTCTAATATAATATTTGACTGCTTCATTTGTATAACATTTTTTATATTTTTTTTTTAATTTCAAATAATATTTGCATTCCATCCATAGTGAGTATACAATTTCAATTTACTTCTTATGGTTCTATTACCTGGAACTGAATGCAATAAGAGTACTAATATAGATATCACAAGTCTCAGACGCAACAACTTCCGAGCAGCACCCCTCCGCCTGACCCCGGCGATTTTTGCAAAGCTTGAATTCCCTCTGACAGATTTTTCAGATTGTTTGGGCTTGTTAGACAAACCGCCGGGATTAGCCTACAGGGCTATTATGCGTTTTTATTTCTTTCGTGCTTAATTGTTGCGATGTCAAAAATATAAATTCTTAATGTAGATATCTCGTTTAAATGACCAGTTGTTTGTTTATTTATTTTAGTATTATCTTATATTTGTTTTCCAATGAGTATTAAACATCATATTTTGTTCTTCTAATACCATCTTACAAGACATCTCCGTCCTACAGGTTTATGTCCTTTTGTGTTGCGTTTCTATCATTCTTATCGTAAATATCTTATCTAAAGGAGCTACTTGACAAAATATATATATATATATATATATATATATATATATATATATATATATATATATATATATATATATATATATATCAATCATATACATTATGTAATGTGATTTGTAAAACATTCTAAACCCCAAACACTCCATTAAATTATGTTGTAACAGTATTGACCACTAAATTATCTTCATTACCCTTAAAAGCAAAGTATATGATTATAGTTCAGATGATTTTACATTACTGATGTGTTAAGATTTGTTTTGTATATACCTCTATTTTAATTGGCAAACGTCTACTTATTTCCAATATTTTAATCCTCTGAATAAGTCTTTATATTTCCAACTTTGTTCATGGTAGATACCCCATACCCCTATATATATTCCCAGCCTCCGATCTCAATTACCCACTCGATACCCCTACCCGGTGACCTTTGGACGCCTCCCGCGGAGTGCAACCGTCAACCCCGGCGATAGATGGAGAGGCGAGAAACCATCTGTCGTATCGGACAGAGGGTTTAGGCATCAGCCCCAAACCTCCGACCTTGGTCACGCACTTGGATTGTCGCCCAATTCAAGGAACCGCGCAGTCTCTGAGCAAACCTAGCCGCCAAACTTCTCCGCGAATCATGCGCTGCAATGACCTAGCCGCCAGGCGTCATTCCCGCCTTCCACCGCCGACTAGTTCTTCTTACAAACCTGGACACCGCTTGGCTTGGGTTCAGCGGATATATATATATCAAAGTGATACTTCATCTTTTCACAAACAACCACCTTGTTCTACGTGAGTCTCTAATTCTTGTATTCATGCTTATTGTTTGCGTGACCTTATTGTTTTGTGACCTTATTGTTTCTTGACCATATTGTTTGCGTGACCTTATTGTTTCGTGACCTTATTGTTTGCGTGACCTTCTTGTTTTGTTTAGTCATCTTTTGATACTAAAGTTGGTGGCTTTATCCAATATGTGAGGGCATAATAGTGTAATTCTTGGTGTATGAGAAGAAACGGAGGATACATTTCTAAGTGCTAGGTACTGATCTGGTAGTGGCATTGCACTGATGATTGATGTCGGAGGTTGTCGGCAGAAATATGGAGTTCCTAAGGTGGGACTTAGAGAGGGTGGCCTGCTTAGTCAAGGAAGTGGAGTTCGTTGTTGTCAGCAGTCAAGTCATAGGAGAGAGTCTTTTAGGCGGGACATCAAACGTGTGGCTAGTCTTGTTAAGGGCAGAGTGTTGAAAAATATCGATAGTCCGTACATGATAGTGCCGCTCCGGGAATAGGAGAGGAAGTCGGGACAATGTAAGGGGATGTGAGGAAACCAAGATTTGATAGTCAATTACAAATGCTTTCCTTTTATCGCAGATTATCCCCCTTCTACGAGGCTGAATGATGGCTTCCCAATCTGGACCAATGGATCCCGCTCTTTCCGGCACAGTAGGGCCTTGCAGTACATGCTCTTCAGACAGACCTTGTACCGGTCATGCAGCGCCCAAGCTTTCCAAGATACGGCGTGTCCCAAGAGGAGTTAGTCCGCCCCAATCCGAAGACCGAGGCGATACACTTAATATCATGTGCGTCGAAGGGCACGGACGTTCGCTGTATTTTGAAGTGGATAGCTTCGATGACGGCATCCCTGCATGGGTGCAGCGGTGGATGGAAATACATGCTGCTGACAATGTAAGGGATGAAGTGCGCTCAGAGGCTGCTTATGAATCTGATGAAGATAGCTCCTCGATTAGCGTAGACAGTGCTAAGGACATCACTACTGTAGTTGGTTCTGGAACCTCTCTTATCCTCTTGAGTGACTCTGACAGTGACTAGACTTGCTTCGTAGGAGCACAACGTTAAGGCCCGTAATCACTTCTTGAGGTTTCTTTATATACTCGGAGTTATATTAGATAGATTTATGCGTCTCCTGTCTTTTGTAAATTTTATATGTGAAATACCGGACTTGAGAGCCGAGGCCCTCTTTATGCAATATATTTGTTGCAATGAGCCTTACGCACATGTATATTTTGTTTACCTAGTTTCGGATACGAATTTGAAATGGAAGATGAATAAAAATGGAAGATGAATAAAAATGGAAGTTGTACTATGTCATGCACAACAGGATCACTTTAAACAATTGCTCAAGACTCCTTATGCAAAAACACTGCAAAAACTTGGACTTCTTTATTAAATAAGAACTGATCTATACATGCCATTCCAATTTTTGCACTTGAAGACGCACAATTCTATCCTAAACCTAAACTGATATTCCAAATTCCGAAAGCCGCAATCATATTCCTTCACATAATCTATACTTCACATCACTTCAGGTGCCAACTGCATAACAAAATCAAGTTCTAGTTATAATTAACCTTTATAGTAGCAACGACTACACTAGTTAAAGGTTTCAGAACTATGTGTTGGATCTATATAGTACAAACTACAAGCCTATGGAAAACTTTCATTCAATGTTAAATGACACCTTCATGTATGCTACTGGAGAATTGGTATATGACCTGCAAAGCACCAAATCATTAGCACAAAACGAGATCTGCAATTCATACATCAAGCAACGCAGCTATAACATGCATGGTAAGCACATTGCTGTTTCACTCCCTAAAAATTATCAGTAGACCAAAAATGGATTTTTGCAAAGCACCTACCTTTACTGAGGTGATCGCTTTCCAAGCACCGCGTTGAGATGCACCTTCCTTCGCAAAGGCCACGAGAGAAGACCGCAACGCAGTGCTCGTGGTGCCCAATACTTTGGAAACATTTTCCTCTCGTTGGATGAAGACCCTGGTCCAGAGATGGAGGATTGGCCAATGCTGTAGCCCGGAGGAGGGCCCATCACCTCCATGGTATAACTATTTCGCAGGTGGTCACGCAAAAGTACCTTCTGCTGCAATGAAAGATCCCGGAGCTCCATTTCTACAAGTTTCTCGTCAATCTCAAATGGGATAACCCGGTCTGTCATAAACAAGGTGAGGGCCTCAGTCCAGTATGCATGAACCATACCTGTACCCCACTCGTCTTTCCGCTTCCTTGCATCTCGCGACTCCTTGAAAGCCACCACATACGCCGACCATGCTGGCATGGAATCAATCAGCAGCACCCATCGATCACCTCTTTGCCGCAGGTTCTCAAGCAGCGTCATGTAGTCATAGCACCAGTCCGAGTTCTCAATGTATTCTCGATGCAACTCGGGCATGAGGTCTGGAAAGAGCTCAGCCATCGCTGACTCGGGCGTGACCCAACTCTGGCTGAACAAGTCGGTGATCACTGCGAAGTCCATTCTACAATTCTCAAACTAAGGAGGCTAAAAACGAAGCACAAACAAAAGTGATAACACAATAGAGACATACTTGAGATCACATCCTCCAAATCCAAACAGGTTAACCCTAAACTCGCACATTAATGCGCAGTACCTCAATAACATTGTAGTCCAGTTTCTGACTGTCGGATCCGACATCATGTTTTAGGAGACTAAGATGTTGAAGGGTTAGGCATTCAGTATATCCGTATGTGCGAGTTTATTGCAATGTGCCATGGCCGCCAAAAACGTTTTAATTAACCTCCAATTACGAGCTTATATTTATGATTGGTTTCCTCTACCAACGGCTCAGCCTCTTATTAGTTGCTAAGAGCAACCTCATACAAACGCATTGCTCCTTGTCTCTCACACCCCCCTTGATTATTTTCTGACCTACATTGCACACCAAAGCTTCACTCCATCTTCTCTCTCATTCTCTTGCGATCACCGTGGTCATGGATCAGTCTCCCCCCTCTGAACAGCCCGTTCAATCCTCGTCCACTAGCCATACCTCGTTACGAGAGGAGATCAAGTCTTCAATGCCTCCAACTTCAGAAATGCTCCGGGTTCGATTCATTGCCTCTTCTGTTGATTTGAATATCTTTGAATTTACTTTATTCCCTTCGGTTTAAGTTAGGTGTTTGCATTTTCTTCAAGATTCTGTACCTCACTTACCCTTCTTCTTCCAATGCATGCAGGACGGGTTACCATGGCATAATTGGGAGCTGAGAGAGTTCGTTTCGAGAGTGACCGACAAGTACAAAGATCGACGGCCTGGTAAGGAGGTGGACATGTTCTCCGACGTCCAACACCTTCGTCAAGTGATCCGATCAAATCGAGGCCAGATAGACTGGACCGAGGACGACGTTCGCACACTCAGGCGTGTTGAGAGTGCTTCCGGGATATCATGTCTGGAGCCCGAGCTATTTCATTACTTCATTCCAAGACTTAGATCAACATGGACGTCTGCAGACAACGTTGGTAATTTTGGCAATGGAGCTCCTGGACCGTCGGTTTTCTTAGACGAGGATTTTGACTGGGTAGAAGATAATGAGTAGCCAAATCTTCCAATTCCGAGAACAGTGACAGCCCGCCCCGGTGATTCTAAGAATCATTTTTAGTATGTACAATTTTTTTTCAATATATAAATTTTGCCGATTCTCGAATCTTGGTGTCTAAATTTCATTCATCCACTTCATTCGCTCATGGGTTTATAGGAACCCCGGCGGTAATTTTTTCCACGGTCATAGGGTCCCCGGTGCGTTTTTTGTTTGCTCACTTTTGACCCCCGGCGCGATTTTTGGCTGCTCACCGCTCACTGCTCACTGCTCGCCGCTGCCACACCAGAATGCCCGCCTTATTGTTCAAAACAAAACTTTAAGGTGACATACCATTCAATTCAAGAAAACTCAGCTTTGTTAACATAGACTGTTGAGGCGAACTGAATTTGTATAGCCAAACAACTGCTTTGATAACCTTAGTCCCAGGTAAATTAATGCTGAAAAGTTCATCGTCAATGAATGGTACATGATAGACAGAATAGTATCCGAACAGACAACAACTGCACCTGAGGTTCCGACTGTGTTGTTTATAGGGATGCTTTCTTAAATGATAGCAGTAACAATCTGAAAATGTCAAGTTTGCACATGGGAAAGAGCTGACTTCATTGTGGAGACGACGTCTTCATATTAAACAACAACTCCGATGTAAAATCAAAGTACTACAAACAATCATTCAGCACGGTATCCTATCCTAATTTCAAATATGCACGTATTATCCTCAACATATGCTCAAACCATTCTACATGATTACATCTTACGACTACTCCTATAACGGGGGGATAAATAATAGAGCACTTGCAATCATGTGTCAAAATTCTGCAATGGAAAATCAGACGCACCTCATTCAGCCTGTTGCGGATATCCTTCCACTTCGTTCCAGCAGGCAGAACACGCTCCACAACTCTTTCACCGCTTGTTAGAGTACGAAATCTGTGCGGCATTGAGTCAGCTGTTGCGTCAATTATACATGCCAATGACGCAAGTGCTTGCCTCGTTCCTGCCCTCCGCTTCTTCATTCCTCGGTTACCATGGTGTGAAGAGCGGACACCAAGACCGGCGTTTAATCGTTGCCTGTAGAACTCTGTTTTGGACACAGACATAATTATCATCCAGCCTTTGAGGCAGACTTCTTCATTCTCTAGTGTCACATACTTACGGTCACCACCGGGGCGGACATGCCTGTGAACTTCAAGCTTGATGTGAGATCTTAGTTTGTGATCAGATGACCACATCTCATATCTTAAACTTCTAACAACTTCTGGTTCAATCTTCCGGGTACACCTTCTCATACAACACGTCTTCGAGGCAACCTCCCATATGGCTTGATCGCTTATCATGCGCTGAAGTTTCTCAGTACGTTGCCTTCTCCGAGTCCGGGTAGAATTGTATTGTCGCCGAGGTCCTTGAAGCTCTCCATTCGTGCGAGCCAGTCTATCCTCCTCAAATACTCTCCCCAGATCAAACAGTGATGTTCCCCGATACTTGACAAGTGTACAAGGCCAGCGGCGAACGGAGTACTTCCAGTCCGCGGGAACGTGCTCTGGCAAGATCGATTCAAGGATCAAGACACCTACGTCTTCCAAACCGAGTTGACTGTTGTCGACGCAGTCAGCGGGTTCACAGTTTCGAATGACTCCAGCACCCACAAGGTGAGGGAAGCTTGTACGTGAGCGGAGAGCGCAGAGCGGAGAGCGGTGAGCGCAGATTTGGAGAGCGGAGAGCACAGAATGGGGGACAGAACCTAAAAATAGCACTTTTTTTACTAAAAATAAAATATAAAATTAGAAGATTCGAATATACTTAGTATATTTTTGGAAAGTTACTAATTTTAGTAACTTAATTGACCCTATAACCGTGGACTTATTACAGTATTTTCATTGAATTTGTATTTCATATTCTCCTTTCTTGGTGATTAATTTGTTTAACGTGCACCAATTACTATGCTCCAGCTCCTTCTAACTAGTTCAGGCATACAGTAATTCCCCTTATCTCCTTAAATTTATATGCAAATTACTACTTAGAATGTTTTGGTATTGAACCTGTGAACAGGGATCAAGTAACATTTAATTTCATAACATTGCTAGAATTCATCCACTATAGTCTACATGCCTTTCTCCTTTTTTTTTTTTTTTTTTTTAAATTTTTTTGAAATTTGTTTTGTATTTTTTATAAAATTTTCTTTATTCTATCTATCTTGTTAGAGGGGTCAAAAGCCTCCTTGCATTTGATTCTCTCCTTCATTTTATTTTCGCAATCATTTTATTTTCACATTCAATTTGTTGATCTCCTTCATATTATTTTCAACCTTCATTTTAAATATTGCTATTCTTTTCTTTAATCTTTTTAATTTCAATTTATATAAATGTTTTTTTTTTTTTTTAATTTTTTTTTTTTTTTTTCATTCTTTAATTTTTAAAGAAAAATTTAAATGCTAAATGACCTCTGCTAAACCTTCACATTCGGTTTAGGAGGATGACAACTTTTAAATGAATGAATAGCCGATTTTCAAGGGCGCCAAGCATCTTCTTCAGGGATATTTAAGATAAGAGTAGGGAATGTCTCTGCCTCTTTTGTATTGGTGTTATGTGAAGCTCTTTTCCGTAGTGCGGGACAGCAGCTATGGAAGACGTCAGAGATATTGTTGTTTCACTCGCTGACGATGTTTGTCCATTTCAACCATATGTTGAGGTGGAGGACGAAGAAGAGGTGATGGCCAACAGCCAAGGGCGTCCGTCGACATCGGATGTTGCGGTACAACCGGATGTAAGAGCTGACCCTCCACGTTCAGAAAATTCGGATGAAATCATAGTGATAGAGAAGGACACAGATGTGCCTTTGCAACCACATGCATACTCGAGGGTTGGAAAGATCCCAAGGGGAACCTATTCCAGGGAATCAGTGAATCGGAGGCGGGGAGGTGG
Source organism: Ceratodon purpureus (assembly GCA_014871385.1). Taxonomy (NCBI): domain Eukaryota; kingdom Viridiplantae; phylum Streptophyta; class Bryopsida; order Pseudoditrichales; family Ditrichaceae; genus Ceratodon; species Ceratodon purpureus. The sequence continues at coordinate 3,520,986 of CM026433.1, read as the reverse complement.
GCCATTGCTGAAACGATCATACCAAGGACATTTGCCCAGTGTGGGAACGAAAGTGAATGCGAATGTAGTTTGTCCTGTAGTACAGTCAGCGGCTGGCAGTCCTGCTGATAGTGTAGTGGGCAACCCTAAACGTGTTAGGTTCGAAGATTAGGACATCTAATAACAAGTATATGTTTGCCTTAATAAAGGGTACATGTCAGGGGATACGAGGTATATAGTGCACTTCTTCAAGATACAATGTATTGAAATAGAATGCAATCAATGTGAACGCCAAAGCCTTTAATATAATGAAAAAGTCAATACAGCTTCTGAATAGCTGACTTAGTACATGGTATATTACTAAAATCATTCACTACGTGACAAATGGCCATTGTGGAAATGGAAGTTCTAAAGTAGGAGGGCTACCTACTTCTTCGCCAAGGGGTGACGCAAGATTCCACTCTCTAAGAGTAGCTTGACCTCGTTGAAGCTGAAGGTAGGCGCATGGATGAAAAGCTCCGCTTCGGGATCACGGTTGCAGACCTTCAAGAATATGTAGTATAGGTGCTTACAATACGTGAACTGAGTCTTCCCACGGAACGTAGTCATTGTCTTCTTGAATGCTGGGCAAGTGCAACCAGGGTAAGAGCTGATGGTAATCTGGTAACGTGTGATGTGTGGAGCGACGCCCGAATCCAGCCCAATGATGCAACCGTGGCCCGGCTCAGGTATCATGGTGACGGAACGGAGGCGCGCTTTAAGAGATTCGGAGGAGCCCATGGAGAGTCGCTGCGCTTGATTGGGACGAGTGGCAGTGCGCTTCACCATCTTGCCGTCTCTCTTGCCTGGGTAGCGGTCAGCGTCTGCAGGTACTGGCACTGAGCTGAGATTTGCAGGAGGCGGGGCAGAGGAGAAGAGGCGTCTTGGGGAGACCGGTTTCTTCTGCGGAAGTTGAAAGCCCGCTGCTTCGAGGGCAAGAATCTCAGTAAGTTTTAGGTTAGTACCTAGTTTCACTGGCCACACCTCTGGAATGGAGGGGAATTCCTGGTCCTTTGAGTAGTGTGCTACCCACTTGCGCTTAGAGCCTTTCACGCAACGCTCAATATCGTCGGAGCAGAAGAAGAACTCAGTCTTCTCCACTAGGTTCCTGCGATAGTTAGTCCAGAGCCCAGTGTAGGTCGGTGCAGCTGTGCAATGGGGCCCCCTGACGATTCTCTCAGTGCACTTCTTCTTCGTTTCAGCTCTTTGGGCCCAGCAGCACTTCGCAGAAAGTTTGTGAAGTCTTGAAATGTGCCACTCCTTCACGTCCACCTTGGTTTCTTCAACCGCGTTGACATGGCGAATGCCGCCCTTGTTCACAGGTGAAGGTAAAGGGGAATCAACTTCCTGGGCAGGAGGTTGGGTACATTGTACGTCGGTGTCGTGTTCGGAGTCGTCTTCCACAATGACGGGCATCTGCATAGGGCGAGCCCTGACGGCACGTCTTGGGCCTCTTGGGCGTGAGAAGTTGGTCTTATCCGGGCGATGAGACTCTTCGTCAGCTCCAATAAGGACGTCGGCTTTTCGCTTCTGTGAACCGAAGACTTCCGCTCCAGGCATGATAGGCTGACGGGTGCAGAACTCATCCGCGCCTGGCATATCGAGCATGGGCTTGTCGAGCAGTGTAGGATTTCCCCATTTCTTCGCGTTGCGTTCAGCCATCCGGAGCCTCAGTTCCTTCTTGGACGGTCCTGTTCCGCCGACGTCACCTTTGAGGAACTGGTAGTAGTTCACAACCTGTAGAAAAGCCCGAACGAAATCGTCCACGGTAGCAACGTACAGGTCGTTCCCATTGTTTCCAGAAGCTTGGAGCCACTTGTTGTGAACTGTTTCGGCGAGGTTACAGGTGGGCATCTCTGTGAGTTCTTCTTTCGTGAATTTCTGCAGATTTGACAGTAGGTGCCGTTAGATTCACGGATTAGAGTTTTGTAGGTTAGGGCTAGGAAACCAGTATCAAAAACATCAAAACAGAGAGCAGAGATAATACCTCGGTCATGAATCCCCCCCACTGGCGGAAGCGGTGGTGCCAGAATGACAGCCACTGATCGAGTTTGATGAGCCCGCTCTCGCCAACGACCCCGGTGGATGCCCACCATGCTCGCAACGCGTGGTACAGAGTTTCCGCCTCTGCCATGCTGGTCGCATTCTTGTACTGAGTGCACATCTTCTTGTGCTGTTCCCAGAGTTCTTCGGGGAAGTGCTTCTGCGTATACGCCACCATGTTCTGAGTCCAGTGGAACAAGCACGACCTCTCCCGGTCCTCCATTGGGTCCTCTTTGTTGCCATTGCCGTAAAGGATTCGCACTGCATTCCAATTCGCCTGTGCGTTATCCGCCATGAACCCCTTGAAGTTCGGCGCTGCAACGCCATTGATCTCCATGACCAGGTTCAGGTTTTTCCAGAAGACGAGCTGGGCGTCCGTGTCCTCGGACTGCATGTCGCAAGTGGCGATTGTCATCACGCGGCAGTAGGTGGCGTCGTACACATGGCACGCCATCGTCGACCAATCTTTGACGCGTTTGACATGGTCGAACATGATCCATGCGTTCTCCAAATCGCCACCAGCTTGCATACGGCTGACCAGGTCGACACCACTGCCCGGCCCGACCTCCGACATCTTGAAGACAAAGACTTTGTCACGCATGGATCCCTGACCAGGAAACCTATTCTCCTGGACATACGCCCAGAGACTGTTACCACGGAGCTTGGTGATACCGTCCATGATTCCGTACCTTACGAATTTTTTGAAGGTGGCGACTTTGTTGCGGATGTTTGGTGACGCCATGTCTTTGCATCGATCGAGAACAGGAACCAGCTCCTCCATCGTCAGTTTCCTCGGTGGTGCATCCTCGGGCTGTAGAAGGTAGCTCCCGATGAGGACTTTGCTCGCCTCCAAGACAACGGCGCTCTTCGTTGCTTTGTTGTTCATCTCTACCTGCTCTTCTATTAAGCTACTAATCTCTGCTTTAGAGTCTCTGTAGTCTCCTACTTTCACTGGATGATCATGTGTTCCTATGTGAATACAAGCTCTAGTCTGATTCGGTTTGCCCACAACGTAATAAATCTTAGCCTCGCATGTAGCTACACATGATGGAGGTTCTTTACATACCTTGCACACTAGCGTGGAGTCAGATGGAGGAGGCAAGTCCATGACAAAAGCTTGCAGGGTACAGCCTTCGAACTCAGTTTCGTTGACCTCGAAGATCTTGGGAACACGCTTCAGAAAGTCACACTCCTGGTTGCTGCACCGGAGCCATCCGACGCAGGTGGAACTTCGAAAAGAGAGTCCGAAGTCGTTTTTGATGTTTGTTGTGATGGTCTTGGTCCACAAGTGTCCGTCGTATCGTTTGTCCATTCCTTGCATTGACTTGGCGGCGAGCTTAGAGGAACCTGCAGCAGCTGGGGGCAACTCAAAAAGAACCGGACCATCAAAATTCGCAGGCAAGTACTCTACTCTCTCGTGTGTAATAGTGGAATAGTCTATCTTCTTCAAAATGTTTTTGGACCCACGCGTCTTAGCAATCTCTTTAAGGAGCGGAACAATGCTAACTGTGACCTGGGACAATGGAGGAGAGACATTGGATGGAGGAGCATCTGCGTGGACCTTAGGCATTAACTTGACGGGACTGACTTCGTCATCAGAGGAGAGAGATATGACGGTCGGAGGAGGTTTCTCCACATCTGAAGTCTCGGTACCAGGCTCGACTTTGACTTTGACATCACGAGGTAAGGGAGTCTGAATTGTGCAAGTAGAAGAGCGACGGGGGGTGAGGATTTCAGTGGATGCAGCCATCAGAGAATCAGTAAGACCATAGACTCTATAGGATCCAGGGAGGAGTCTCCACTGCAACATGTTGTTCTCATCTCTCACTGAAGGTTGCCCGAGGGTGTGGGTAACCTCGGCAGTAACGTCATCAAAGATCTCCTCCTCTATACTGATGGAATCCTCACGAAAATGGAATCTGAGACTGAGGCGAAGAGAGGACACCGTAGCTAGACCATCGTCATCTACGCGAAACCTAAGAGGGATGCCCATGCCTTGGGCGTACAGACAGACCATCCCCATATTCGCAGGCAACTCAGAGATACTAGAGGAAGAACGGAGAAGAGTGAGTGTACTAGCCAAGCTGTATCGCGAGAGCAAAGTGAGAGGAGTGATGCGTCGCTGTTGATCATTTTATTCAAATTGGAATGTCCTTGTGGACGACTAGGTAATGATTCATTCTGCTACGTAACGAATGTATGATTAAAGAGAGACGGCGCTAACTAATTATGATGTTGCTTTTTGCAGGCCCATAAATATGTAGTAAGATTTTTAGAATATCGCTTCGCGTATTTCAACGGTGGAGGAGATTCTTTTTTTTATGGGGTGTGATTGGATTAAAAAGAGCCGTCTATTCCTTCTGCATTTCAAACAATAAATATATAGAATTTGAATTAATCAAATTCATGCATTAGTTATATATTTATAGGACTAATGCACGCATATGATTTATTCAAATTCTATATTTTATACAGTGTTAGGGTTCCTCAGTTTTTGCAGGTCTAAGTATGTGAGGTCAAGAATTTTAGAACTATACTTTGACAATTTGAATCGTGATGCGGATTCTATTTAACATGATGTATTATAAGATTAGAATGAGCCGTCATTTAAATTCTACATTTAAAACAATGATTATAAAAAGGAGCATGATTAGAGTACTTGATATCAAATCTTTCAATTTAGAGTGCACTTAAATTTATTCCTTATAAATAAAGGTTGATATTTTAAATCTAGCTTCTTTAAAAATTGTTTTTGATATTCTTAATATAAAGTGGGCAGACAATGTGTCAGTTGTTGAGATTGTATATCAACTTAGGGTTTTTGGGTTCTTAGTTGTACGTAAGAGGTATTTAAGGAGGGAGAGGTTTTCATGAAAGTCTTTTTGTGAGAGAGTCCTTCCTTTGGTTAGACACATGAAGCAGAGTGGAGGTCCATCTCCCTCTACTTATGTCACTCCTAAACCTAGAAGAAAACCAGGTCGTACAGATTTTACGGATAGAAGAGCAAGAAAGAGAAGAGAGTCTCGTAAGAAGTTATGTTTGAAAGGTGACCATTTGAATGCACCCGTCAAAAGTAGGGGAGGAGGTCTGCCAGTAGCTTTGAAGTTTTCTAGCTTACGCAAAGTTATTCTAGACTCAATAGTGGAGGATAAGGAAGAGTTTTTACAGAACACCTCAATCGGTAATCGCGAGCAGGAACAGGCGGTACTTCTAAGTAGTGATGCACGTGAGGCCATGACGGAAGAATTACTCTTTAATTGTAGTCAAAGAGTGGAGTCACCGCAACCTTCTATTAGTTTCAATGAATTTTCGACAGGGGAGCCGGATTCTCAATCTGATCTATATTTCAACACTGAGCAGGTAAGGTTTTCTACACCGTCTTGAGTGTTGTGCATTCTTTGAATGAATTAAATGATTTATAGAGTAGAAGCATTACTATTTACAAAATATATATTAATTTTAAAAAGTACCAAATGATATGCTAAATGTTAATGTCGCGGAACTGAAATGGGTGATATTTTTTAAAATATATGCGTAGTGTAACCCAAGGATAAGGTTAGATGGAAATTCGAGTAGAGACACTCATCCTGAGGAGGGTTGCGAAGACGATCATTTCATTGCTATTGCGAGGAGAGCACGGTCAAGGATACTGGCAGCAGGTGAAGGAGGAGCAATGGCTGCGAGAGAGGAGATGGACAGGGCAGGCCTTGGGGCGGAGATCGGAGCAGAGGAGTTGGAGCAAGCTCATGTCGACATGGCCGCGGAGGATCTGAGAGGCGGGGAGGAGCAGCTCATGCTGCCTGGGGATGCGACCGAGGAGGAGGGGACCACGGATGGCGACAATGGCGTGGAAGACCGCGAAGACGTTGACCAGGTATGGTGGGTTATTGAGTAGAGAGTGTACGGATCATTGGTTGGGACCATCATTGTTGATGTGATGGGAAATTGAGGAATGGGGGGGTTTTGTATTTGAATGAGTTGCGGTTTGCATGTGTAGAATGTGTGTGGCTTGCGGGGATTTGTGGGTTTGCGGGTTCTGGGTTGCGGGTGCTGGTAGCGGGTGGTCGGGTAGCGGGTGTTGAGTAGCGGGTGGTGGGGATTGGAGAAGGAGGGAGAAGCAGCACGCATTGGGTGCGTAGAGATGGAGCACACTCAGCAGGCATTCGGCACCGAAAGCCTTGGTGGGGTGCTGAGGAGGATGGGGGAAGAAGGGGGGGTGTTGGGGGAGGGAGGCGCAGCAGGCATTGGCCGCGAAGAGATGGAGCACACTCAGCAGGCATTCGGCACCGAAAGCCTTCGTGGGGTGGTGAGGAGGATGGGGGAAGAAGGGGGGGTGTTGGGGGAGGGAGGCGCAGCAGGCATTGGCCGCGAAGAGATGGAGCACACTCAGCAGGCATTCGGCACCGAAAGCCTTGGAGAGGAGCTGGGGATTGTGGGGGAAGAAGGGAGGGTGTTGGGGGAGGGAGGCGCAGCAGGCATTGGCCGCGAAGAGATGGAGCACACTCAGCAGGCATTCGGCACCGAAAGCCTTGGAGAGGAGCTGGGGATTGTGGGGGAAGAAGGGGGGGTGTTGGGGGAGGGAGGCGCAGCAGGCATTGGCCGCGAAGAGATGGAGCACACTCAGCAGGCATTCGGCACCGAAAGCCTTCGTGGGGTGGTGAGGAGGATGGGGGAAGAAGGGGGGGTGTTGGGGGAGGGAGGCGCAGCAGGCATTGGCCGCGAAGAGATGGAGCACACTCAGCAGGCATTCGGCACCGAAAGCCTTCGTGGGGTGGTGAGGAGGATGGGGGAAGAAGGGGGGGTGTTGGGGGAGGGAGGCGCAGCAGGCATTGGCCGCGAAGAGATGGAGCACACTCAGCAGGCATTCGGCACCGAAAGCCTTCGTGGGGTGGTGAGGAGGATGGGGGAAGAAGGGGGGGTGTTGGGGGAGGGAGGCGCAGCAGGCATTGGCCGCGAAGAGATGGAGCACACTCAGCAGGCATTCGGCACCGAAAGCCTTCGTGGGGTGGTGAGGAGGATGGGGGAAGAAGGGGGGGTGTTGGGGGAGGGAGGCGCAGCAGGCATTGGCCGCGAAGAGATGGAGCACACTCAGCAGGCATTCGGCACCGAAAGCCTTGGAGAGGAGCTGGGGATTGTGGGGGAAGAAGGGGGGGTGTTGGGGGAGGGAGGCGCAGCAGGCATTGGCCGCGAAGAGATGGAGCACACTCAGCAGGCATTCGGCACCGAAAGCCTTCGTGGGGTGGTGAGGAGGATGGGGGAAGAAGGGGGGGTGTTGGGGGAGGGAGGCGCAGCAGGCATTGGCCGCGAAGAGATGGAGCACACTCAGCAGGCATTCGGCACCGAAAGCCTTGGAGAGGAGCTGGGGATTGTGGGGGAAGAAGGGAGGGTGTTGGGGGAGGGAGGCGCAGCAGGCATTGGCCGCGAAGAGATGGAGCACACTCAGCAGGCATTCGGCACCGAAAGCCTTGGAGAGGAGCTGGGGATTGTGGGGGAAGAAGGGAGGGTGTTGGGGGAGGGAGGCGCAGCAGGCATTGGCCGCGAAGAGATGGAGCACACTCAGCAGGCATTCGGCACCGAAAGCCTTGGTGGGGTGGTGTGGAGGATGGGGGAAGAAGGGGGGGTGTTGGGGGAGGGAGGCGCAGCACGCATTGGGTGCGTAGAGATGGAGCACACTCAGCAGGCATTCGGCACCGAAAGCCTTGGTGGGGTGCTGAGGAGGATGGGGGAAGAAGGGGGGGTGTTGGGGGAGGGAGGCGCAGCAGGCATTGGCCGCGAAGAGATGGAGCACACTCAGCAGGCATTCGGCACCGAAAGCCTTCGTGGGGTGGTGAGGAGGATGGGGGAAGAAGGGGGGGTGTTGGGGGAGGGAGGCGCAGCAGGCATTGGCCGCGAAGAGATGGAGCACACTCAGCAGGCATTCGGCACCGAAAGCCTTGGAGAGGAGCTGGGGATTGTGGGGGAAGAAGGGAGGGTGTTGGGGGAGGGAGGCGCAGCAGGCATTGGCCGCGAAGAGATGGAGCACACTCAGCAGGCATTCGGCACCGAAAGCCTTGGAGAGGAGCTGGGGATTGTGGGGGAAGAAGGGAGGGTGTTGGGGGAGGGAGGCGCAGCAGGCATTGGCCGCGAAGAGATGGAGCACACTCAGCAGGCATTCGGCACCGAAAGCCTTCGTGGGGTGGTGAGGAGGATGGGGGAAGAAGGGGGGGTGTTGGGGGAGGGAGGCGCAGCAGGCATTGGCCGCGAAGAGATGGAGCACACTCAGCAGGCATTCGGCACCGAAAGCCTTCGTGGGGTGGTGAGGAGGATGGGGGAAGAAGGGGGGGTGTTGGGGGAGGGAGGCGCAGCAGGCATTGGCCGCGAAGAGATGGAGCACACTCAGCAGGCATTCGGCACCGAAAGCCTTCGTGGGGTGGTGAGGAGGATGGGGGAAGAAGGGGGGGTGTTGGGGGAGGGAGGCGCAGCAGGCATTGGCCGCGAAGAGATGGAGCACACTCAGCAGGCATTCGGCACCGAAAGCCTTCGTGGGGTGGTGAGGAGGATGGGGGAAGAAGGGGGGGTGTTGGGGGAGGGAGGCGCAGCAGGCATTGGCCGCGAAGAGATGGAGCACACTCAGCAGGCATTCGGCACCGAAAGCCTTGGAGAGGAGCTGGGGATTGTGGGGGAAGAAGGGGGGGTGTTGGGGGAGGGAGGCGCAGCAGGCATTGGCCGCGAAGAGATGGAGCACACTCAGCAGGCATTCGGCACCGAAAGCCTTCGTGGGGTGGTGAGGAGGATGGGGGAAGAAGGGGGGGTGTTGGGGGAGGGAGGCGCAGCAGGCATTGGCCGCGAAGAGATGGAGCACACTCAGCAGGCATTCGGCACCGAAAGCCTTGGAGAGGAGCTGGGGATTGTGGGGGAAGAAGGGAGGGTGTTGGGGGAGGGAGGCGCAGCAGGCATTGGCCGCGAAGAGATGGAGCACACTCAGCAGGCATTCGGCACCGAAAGCCTTGGAGAGGAGCTGGGGATTGTGGGGGAAGAAGGGAGGGTGTTGGGGGAGGGAGGCGCAGCAGGCATTGGCCGCGAAGAGATGGAGCACACTCAGCAGGCATTCGGCACCGAAAGCCTTGGTGGGGTGGTGTGGAGGATGGGGGAAGAAGGGGGGGTGTTGGGGGAGGGAGGCGCAGCACGCATTGGGTGCGTAGAGATGGAGCACACTCAGCAGGCATTCGGCACCGAAAGCCTTGGTGGGGTGCTGAGGAGGATGGGGGAAGAAGGGGGGGTGTTGGGGGAGGGAGGCGCAGCAGGCATTGGCCGCGAAGAGATGGAGCACACTCAGCAGGCATTCGGCACCGAAAGCCTTCGTGGGGTGGTGAGGAGGATGGGGGAAGAAGGGGGGGTGTTGGGGGAGGGAGGCGCAGCAGGCATTGGCCGCGAAGAGATGGAGCACACTCAGCAGGCATTCGGCACCGAAAGCCTTGGTGGGGTGGTGAGGAGGATGGGGGAAGAAGGGGGGGTGTTGGGGGAGGGAGGCGCAGGAGGCATTGGCCGCGAAGAGATGGAGCACACTCAGCAGGCATTCGGCACCGAAAGCCTTGGAGAGGAGCTGGGGATTGTGGGGGAAGAAGGGGGGGTGTTGGGGGAGGGAGGCGCAGCAGGCATTGGCCGCGAAGAGATGGAGCACACTCAGCAGGCATTCGGCACCGAAAGCCTTCGTGGGGTGGTGAGGAGGATGGGGGAAGAAGGGGGGGTGTTGGGGGAGGGAGGCGCAGCAGGCATTGGCCGCGAAGAGATGGAGCACACTCAGCAGGCATTCGGCACCGAAAGCCTTCGTGGGGTGGTGAGGAGGATGGGGGAAGAAGGGGGGGTGTTGGGGGAGGGAGGCGCAGCAGGCATTGGCCGCGAAGAGATGGAGCACACTCAGCAGGCATTCGGCACCGAAAGCCTTGGTGGGGTGGTGAGGAGGATGGGGAAGAAGGGGGGGTGTTGGGGGAGGGAGGCGCAGCAGGCATTGGCCGCGAAGAGATGGAGCACACTCAGCAGGCATTCGGCACCGAAAGCCTTGGAGAGGAGCTGGGGATTGTGGGGGAAGAAGGGGGGGTGTTAATCTTTTGCTTTGTTCTTGTTATATGATTTCTTATAATTTGTTTTCTATCTGTTTTGTAGGAGTTCACGGATCAACTCACTGCGACTGAAGGGGATGGTCCAACTCCTGCAGAAACTGAGGTAATTTAATCCATTTCCCTTTTTGTATTGAATTTGGCATTGTCAATTAAACTTCCTTTAGAAGTTTTGTAAACTAAAATGATTACTTGACAATGTCTTTGTTCCACTGCTTGTAGGTATTCTCAGATGCACCCTTGTCCATCAGTTCCCCGATCTCAGTTATCAATGTTTCCGACCTCTCGGATTCCTTTGATCAGCCCCATCTGTGTAGGTGTGATTTAGGAACACCTAGAGACTTAGGTAGTGGACCTCTCGAGGTCCACTCTCCTCAGTATATGCCTACGTCTCCTGTCTATGAGCCGACATCCCCGGGCTACATGCCTACTTCTCCAAGACTTGGTACCCCGCCGATGTCTCCACCTTCTCCTTCCTCGCCTATTAGAGTGAGGAGGCCAGCCCATGTTGTCTTCGCCCTACCGGCGATACTGCCTTGCCCTGTCCAGCAGACCAGGCGTTTTTGGAGGAGGCGCCGTCATTGGAACTGTAGACAGGCTAGGGAGTACTATAGCCGTGCTCCTCGTACATAGTGGCCCCCGTGGCTTATGATTTATTATTCAAAGGAGATGTTTTAGTACACGAAGCTATTGCTCTACTACTCTTCATTTTTGTTATATTTCCTTTGATCCTCTGAATGTATGACTTATGGCAGGTAACCCAGACACAGGATGCGTTACCAGCGCCCTCTTGTCCTAGTGAATTGACAAATGTAGTTGACAGTGAATTGGGACATCGGGTACAACACAAGCAAGACTCCAATGGCGTCATCAACAAGCTCCGAATTCATCCAACATCAAAGTCACGTATCCTAGTTCCCCTTTGCAGAATGCTCTCTATGGCAAAAGTAAGACCTGTGGGAGAAATGGGAGTTCAACATTTGGAGCGAGAGTTTGTGAAAGGCTACAGGGATGGAGACAGAGTCATGTACATTTCCTTGTACAACCACGAAGAGAAGACAGCCGACGTCACTGAGGAGACCAAGGCTGAGTGGAGCCCTTGTTGGCAAAAAGCGAATGATGCTTTCGAGGATGAGCTCTTGGCCGACTCGGATTTGAAGGAGTTTTCTGGGAAGATGTTCTATGTCTGGGAAGGTAACCATCGACTTGCTGCCTGGTACAGACATATCAACAACCATCACTGCGAAGATCCTGCGTGGCACATCTCTGTGCACTGCATTGTTCTTGACCCACGCGGACATGTGGGAAACCTTCTTCATGCCATGCACGACATCAATTGGTGAGAATATGAACCCCCTCTAATTTAATCAGGCGTCTTCATGTTCTTCCATTCTACTTAATACCGTCTATTCGTGCAGGTCTACAGAAAATGATCATGTTAAGAGCAATCTTCCGGCTAAACTTTACCGAATTCGCTCCTTCGGTGTGATGAAATTGGAGGAATTCAAGGATCTCCTCACAGCAGAGGAGTACCAATTATCTTTGAATCACAAACCAGCTATTCCATCCTGGTTTACCTTGCCAACCAAAGTCTTCATCGCGTTTCTTTATCGTGTAAGCACTTGATCCACCCTATCTCACACTTTCATTCTACAATTGATTTTTTTGGTCTGCGAACTAAAAAGGGGGATAACTATGTTTTCCAGAGAGAAATTGTGGCGGCCTCAGACGAAGCTGCAAGAATGTACAAGGAGAAAACAGCCATTGAAGACCAAACAGCAGCAGGTGTTTGGGATGCCATGACTGCAGCTAGAAACAACATGGTCGAATCCATTAAGAAGAAGGACTTCACGAAGTACTTGACAATTGCAAATCCCAAGAACGGTGACGACTTCCTCAATGAGGTTATACTCTTACCGTGGTAGACTGCAGAATGTTTATCTCTTGTTTGTCTTCGTATTCATATTCTCTAAATTTTCTCTACTTCTTTCAGATTAATCGCCATTACAGTGACAACAATAAACCTGAGATGTCACTCGATAAGCTTCAGAAGGTTGTTCCAGCGGCCGTTGACGCCAAGTACAAGGCTCGTTGGTTGAGGTGGTGGAACTCATCTCCGAATTCTCGAAAGTCTTACAGATTTCCGCCATCTGAATTCAAGGACACGGATTTCGACCCATGGTTGAACAAAGCTTCGTTCTGGGCCGGGGTGAGTTTCATTCATGAACCGTTTCAAAGACTTGATCCATTCCTCTGTCCCTCATTTCTTTGTCACTACTATTGATGCGTATTCTTTGTCACTACTACTGATACGTATTCTGTATATTAGTTGGAGGAAGCCGTCATCCACGAAGTCGAGGGCATGTGCAAGGGGGAGAACCTCGTTATCAATTGGAAGGCATTTCCTGATGTACAACAGCCGGGCGATTATGTCGAGAGTTCACGTATTCTGTTATGGGACAAGGCCTTTCCTACATTCGTTGGAAAGAATGCTGAGAAGGTGTTCGACAAGAAATCCAACTTTGCTAAATTCCCGGGAACCGCGGAGGTCGTCAAGCGGGTTATTTACCGGTACGATACATTCCTTTGTCAAATTCAATTTCCATAATGAGCTCTACATATCTTTCTCATACAACCCTTCTTCATATTGGTTTCCTTAGGTACTTCAAGCGAGAGCTTGTTCTGAAGGGGGCACTTAAAGTTCATCAACTGCCTGCATTCTTTACTGCTTGGACGTCGAGAACCTCGGACCAGTGTATGTACTCTCCGAAACAGCTGAAAAGGTACAAAAATCCTCACTTGCTTGAAGGATGCTGGTATCTTGACTGCTCTCGTGGTTTCACGATTGACTCAGAGGTAGACGTCAAGACTCTACACGATGGGGGTAAGGTTGTGGAGGAGGACTCCGTGGATGATGCAGAAGGTCGTGAAGGAGAGCAGGATCAGTCTTCTGCTCCACCACCGAAGAGAGGGAGAGGAAGGCGACTGAAATCTCTGCGTTCTCGGTCGGAGGCATCACAGCAAACTGGTGCGGAGTCTTCCGCGCCAGCTGAGAAGGCACCAGAGCCGTCTCCGGGTGTTGTCGTTACCAACCCTTCTCCAGCTTCTTCGCCGGCTCCTTCATCGATTAGTGCTTCGGAGATCACCAGAGGTCTCCTTCAGCAGAGGAAGGCCAAACTATATCCTCAACCAACTTCTTCCGCTGGAGCTTCGATTTCCACACATGTTTCCGTCTTCAACTCATCTGTGGATTCCTTGTTACGGCGAAATAGGAGACAGGAGAATAAAGGGGGCGACCCGGATTGGATCAAGACTCAAGACTTCATTCGCAAGGTTTGTTCCTATATTTTGACATTTAATGGGTTCTGCCACCTCTACTCGCTATGTAGTTACTAACTCTGCTTTCTTGTTTCCTCAAGTTTGGAGCAGGCCGCGAAAACATAGTTGGGGACCGGTGCAAACAAGAGGACCATCTGGGAGTCGACTTGATCATTGCCGACATCCCTGAGAATCTTCCCGTCCCTTCCGTTTCCGTTCCCCCCACGAGTATTCCGCCTTGGAACTCTCGCTACAAGGATTATTTGTACGACATCTTCCATTTTGCAGATGATTTCCTGCAGAAAGATGGTGCCATCTGCCTCATCTACAACACTGATCAGAAGCTGGCTAAGGATATCGAGGAAGAAGCTGCTAATGGTGGATACGTGCTGTTCAAGGACTGGTGGGGTGTCAATGTACTCGGCCTGACTTCTCCTACGAACCCCGAGAACTTGGTACTTTTCCTGAACATGCCCTTCTCTTCGCTTACTGATAACCCTTCCGCTTCATTTTACTCACTTGTTTTGCTTGACTGCAGACTATGCGATTCTGGATTCGCGTCTACGTTCGTAGTGGCAGTACTTTCTCCTTCCAGACGAAGAAGGAAGACCTGATACATGGGCTCCTCAACATTACCGAGAGTGATGCCATTTTCAACTTGACCGATGTGGATTCGCAGCTCATGAACGGGGAGGTGCCGTGGAGAGGCCCAAGGGAGAAATCCATCGAGATGATGCAGGGCATACTTGAGGAGCTGTCGAAGCCCGGCGACATAGTTGTTGATTGGAATGCTGGGACAGGTAACTCTTCATGCATATCTTTGCTGAATTATTCTTCTCGTTCTTTCCACAGTTTCTCATTTCTTTGTATCTCTCCGAGTTTCAGGAGCCTCCATCAAGGCTGCCCAGGCTACTGGTCGCCACATTCTCGCTTTTGAGGAAGACGAAGCCATATTCAACGCCCTTCTCAAACCATCCGCCATGGGCCCTCCTAAACATCCAAGGCCGGCAGCAACAGACGAAGCGCCTCCAAAGAGACCAAGACCTGATAAGTGGTGTAAGTCTTCTATTCTTTGTTCAAATTATCCATGCTTTACTTGTCTTTGCAGCTCTACGTACTCGATGTAACCACAGTCCGTTCTCTATTGCAGAGTAGTTTCAGCAACACCGCCACGTGGGCCAACATCAGTGTCCACTCCATCCTGGCGTCTTCATTCCAGCCCAATTCAGCCTTTCATACTTCCGGACTACGCAGAGGACTTAGCACAGGCGTTTCAATCTGGAGCCCTAACATATGTTCCTAGTCGGCCAACTACTTTTGATCACAGAGCCCTTCTATTCGTCGATGACGAGGCGGTAGAAGGAGATTCAGAGTCATCTAGTTCTGAGAGTGGAAGTAGCGATGGTAGCATGTTTTGAGTTTGAAGGAGGCTTCCGTCTTTCATTGTTTTTATTGGATTTGCTTTGATTTAATTGGAGTTCATTGCGTAATCCTTCGTCTACTCTACTACCCTGAATCTATACTTGTTACGATTCTCATTTCCAAATCGTCTCCTCCTATGTAGAGGATGAAATGTCACAACTGTAATGCTCAAAATATAATATGAAGAATGAAATGTTACAAAAGAAATGCTCAAAATTTAAATTGCGCTGTAACTTATATTTTAACCATTCAAAATCCCACATTTCCTAACCATGTTACCTATTCTTGACTTCGTGTACATCTTGGTTTCTTCTACTCCATTATTCTACATGAACTCTGAAATATTCCACGAACTTTTAAGACCATCTCTTTTAGTTGGTTTC
Organism: Ceratodon purpureus; assembly: GCA_014871385.1. Classification (NCBI taxonomy): domain Eukaryota; kingdom Viridiplantae; phylum Streptophyta; class Bryopsida; order Pseudoditrichales; family Ditrichaceae; genus Ceratodon; species Ceratodon purpureus. Next base: position 3,505,706 of record CM026433.1, on the reverse strand, counting down.
GAGTTCTCTTATTCCTAGAATCATCTATATTATCTAAAACCATCATGGTGGAATACTCGTATCTAGATCCAATGAGGTACCCCAACTAAAGTAATGTATTCGAACACCCCACTAGACTTCACAGTACTAATCCTTCGAAGGATATACAGTCCAACTCTTGTCCATATCAAACCAGCAAGTTTCGCCATCCGATATGATCACTTCGGGCAGCTGAACAACTGGATTCTCATCGACGTTCGATAGCAAGGGATACGGGATTAGGGACAACTCCATAATACGGAGAAGCTCATTCGTACAAAGCACTGTCCAACGCCATTCACCTTCACCAACATGGAGGCTTCCGATGTGCCTAAACGGTGGCAGGTCCATGCCTCGTTCTCTAGCGCGCTCCACCTCCAACAGCCACGGCCGCAGCTCCTCATAACTCGCCGGTGCCTTTGGGGGCAAACCTACAGCCGCTCTCGTCCTCCTGGATCTCGCATTACACACCTTCGGCATCGCGCAACACACTGAATTCTTGTAGTCTTCAAACGTTACACTCAAGCTTGCATATTGACATCCCCGAACTCATACGCTACCTTCGCATACAGCACAGCATGCCAAGGACTGTGTCACTATCCAAATACGCCACCTAGAGACAAGCTCATGAAACCAAGAGTGACCTCCTTCTCTGGAACCCAGCTTACCAAGTGTTGTTCCATGATGAAAATCTCCTACTTCTATCACTCAAATTCAGATGCTTCGCTGCCTAGGAAGAGAGAGTAATCTTCGATCAAGACAAGGACTCTAACAAGGTATTTTTTGGTTTCAGCAGTTAAGATATTATACACGAATTTTGAAATATTCCAGGAAGTTTTCAAACCTTGCCTCCTTTACGTTCTTTCAAATTTGTTTTTTCCCCTGTGCATTTACATAATCCTATGAAAGAATTATGTGTTTGATCTAAAACTGAACGCCTGATCATTGTATCTTGCCTAAACCCATGACAAATCTTAAGGAATGTATGCATGACGTCATCATGACATCAGCCCTAATTTGTATCTTAGAGAACAAACGTAATAAATTCTTACCAGAGATAACCCTAATTTCCACGGTAATATACTCTTTTTCTAAAAAAAATGTCAAAATTAAGCCTTATTTTAGTAATTTTCCACGGTTATAGGGTCTACTTTGCTTTTGAAAATTTTCCTAATTCTCAATTCTGTGCTCTCCATTCTGCGCTCACCGCTCCCCGCTCTACGCTCTCCGCTCACGTACGAACTTTCCCCCCCACAAGGTCACCCTCGGCGTTGAAAACTGAAACCTCCAGGTTCAGCCACTCCGATCGAGGAAGTCCTGACTGCAAGGGCTCTGGAATTTCATTGTATGACTCCGGGTCGTTGTCCAGATCAGGCGCACTAGACTCTCCTTCGGAATCATTATCCTGCAAGATGGATAAAAATCAAAACACAATAGTGTTGTATTCCACCCACCCGTTCTTCCGAATCATGGATAAATAAAATTAGAGGCATGATGAAAAGAGAGTTCCTCGTACCAAAGTGGACGCAGCTATTGCAACAGGCTCACCCGTATTATCGCCAGTGAGTGCGGGGTCTGTTAGATAAAATGAGTGCAATTCAATCAACCGTTATCACAAGCATTCAATATGGTCCGAAAATTGAACGTCCAAAATAAAACTAAGGGCGATGAAAAAAACCAGTCTAAAAGCCTTGCAGTACCCAGAATTAAGGGGGACCACTTAATACTGAAAGCATAAGTCGTACGTTACAAGTCGCCATGGCCGTGGGTTACTAACTTTCTATACAAAGGAAATTCGAACTATAAACAGAAAATTCAATCATTCGATCGGACCATTTAGAATTGGAGGCACACGAATGGCAGCTTCTTCAATTTCCCCTTCGAAAAGAATCTGCACAAAAATCAACAATTCCCACACGGTTAGCTATCTATTTGCGTCAATCTCACCATGCAAGCAATCACATACAGAATGATCTAAAAATGGGCGGATCTACATAAATTATCTCGTACCTCCTCCGACGCTAAGTCATGAGTGCCCGCCATTGATTATTTCCCCTACAGACATGGAACGAACAGTTATTTTAGGAACAATTCGGTAACCAGAAATATTCCCACCCAGAGAGGAACTGTTACGCTTTTGGGGGACGTTAAAAAGGTATTGTCCAAGATAATAGTAAAAGTAGGAGCAACAATTCCGTTGCCGACATTGATACCGTGACAAGACGCTCGACGACGTCACGTTTACCCAAAAATTAAGAGGACCGTCTTAAACGGAGGGTCGCGTAGGGCCGTAGCCACTGTTACTGTTGACGTCGACGACAATAACAAAACTCTTCATGAAAGATAATGAAACTAATCATTTTTTTCCCAAGACTGTTATTACTAAGTGAATCCAAAATTGCCATGTATTAGCTGCGTTCTTACTACGGAGCACAATTAAGATGGTCCCCTGAATTTATAAACCGTAATGCATGCACCATGCACGCCATGAACCTACAGGATCCACACATGCAGTCCGTGATAACAAAAACGAGAAATTCACCTCCGTTAACCACATGCATCATCAAAGTTCATAGTGTATTGGCTTGTATATTAAGGCGACCCCCTTAATATAAACGTACTCTGTAGAAATGAATACTTGTGACTACAGTATTGCAAGCATTTCTCCTACCAAAAACAATCTCATTTATGAAAACAACTTCTCTCACAGAAAGGTGTTAATTCGGAAACCATCTAATATGTTATCAAAGAATATGTTCTGATGACACTCCAACTTCCAAGGAATTGAAACATAGACCTGAATACAGACATGAGATAATTTTCCACGAAAATAACTCATAGCTTTTTTTAGATTTCTGGTATTACAACTGAACTTAACAAAAGAGAAATTTGTTTGTGCAGTTGCCACAGCCGATTTGTGAGAAGAGACGATACACAGCTCCTACAAACCAAGCACTGTAGATGAAACATGGAATTGCACGAAAGTGGGCTGATACTTTCAGATTTCAAGTCTTATTACAGGACTACCTTTTCATGACGTTGAAGTTCTAGGCAGACTAGTAATGCCCATAGATGCACACTTAACATAAGAGAAATGGTTCGTGGCTCTCTGACTTTGCACGACGAAACAAACTCATGGACTTCCTACCTACGAATCATCTTTTGCAAAACACAGTCCTCAACAACTTAAGAATGCTCAAATCGTAACGTATGACTCAAAGCAGCACGAGGAAAGGAAAGAGAGAGAAACTTACAAAGTTGGAGCTCTGAACGGGTATGCGTCCTGACGTTGTGGGCGACCGTAGAGAAGAATGCAATGGACCTCGAAGCTACATGGTTAGCACTCCATGCAAAGGAAAGATGCGGTTCACATTTTGGGACCACTAGTTTATATAGACATGTAATGACATGGAGCCGATGTGATGTAAAACCATGAAATTGGAGGGAAACTTTCTTTGAAAATTAAACTCCCCTCTAAGAAAAGGTCAAGCTGTTTGATCTCGGATTCTTAGTAATTTACAGCCCTGAAAACGACACAACGATCCACCTCCCGAGAATGACAGCTACTACACTGCAACAAATGCATTGAAATCTGTGCATTCTAGAATGTGAACGTTCTGTACCAAAAATGGAGCACTTCATTCCATACTTATCCTACGTACCCACACAATTAAAACAGTCGCCACCAGAGTGCTCAAAGAATAGCAAAGTATGATTCTAGCTACTGCTTTCCAGAAAGCTACCATAATCTAGCTATTCGTGGAAGAGAAAACGACAAGGTTAAATAAAGATAGGTTAACAATAGCCCAGTGACCAATACATGCAGGAACATGAGAAGGAGGGCAAAGTTACCCATATATTGATCACATGCATCGCATGAAAATTCTACAACCTGTGGCCGACGGAAAAATGTCCAAAAGCTGTTATTGCGTTAAGTGTCCACTAACACTGTATTGAGAGCAGTAACGCAGCTCTTCTAATAGAGTCAAAACTTTTGCATGCTGGAAAAAAATAAACAGAATTCCATGTCCCAAGATTCTTCAGTGAACTAACTGAATCAAAACTCTAGAGTATAGAAGTATGGAACAGGATTAGGCGGGAACTACTAAAGAGGTCGCCCACATGTACACACTTGGTCAGACTCAACGTGGTCCTCGTTGCTTGCGTCCCCTATCTGCTCGGATGCCTGGCCCACTCCTGTAATGTTCACATCCTCTCCACGATGTCCATCGGATTCTCTGGCACTCCGGTACTCATAAAACCTGATCACACCTCTGCGGTTACTATCTGAACCATCGTCTGATGGAATCTCGTCCCGTTGACCTGATGAGCCGTTGGAGATAGGCGTTAAAGCACTAATACCACCCATCGCAATTTCCTGGGATCTTGATGAATCCGCCTGGGCCCATCGAGGCAGAGCGCTCCGCGCACTCGGTGGCGAATTACTACGAGCGACCAGGAGATCTGGGCTAGCTGAACGTCGCAAAATAGAGTTGTTAATGACCCTTGGACGCTGAAGACGATAAGGCGGGCTGGGGTGTACAAGTGGGAGCTGTCTAGGCCCGGGACCCAAGACCCCATCGCTTCGGCGGCGACGCATCGGCCCATGGCGAGGACGGCGGGGAGCATCCCCATGATTTTCACGGCCTGGTTGGTGAAGGTCCAGTATATCGACAGTTGACGCGGCAGCAAGAACTCGTGGCATGGGAACGGGTGCATCACCCCCTTCAGTGCTCGGAGCGAAGGATATGTTCAGAACGTTGTTTACCGTGTTGAATTGCAACTGACATTGCCGGCTCCATTGCAGTGCTGTGCTTCGATCGAGCAAAGCCAGAACGATGTCGTCGTGCTCTGGTAGATAGCAAAAGCCTGTGCGTTCATGGATTGTACGCACTGTGACCATCCATTGCAGCAGTTCAACAACGGTCCCCGGATGTGAGTGAGGGTCCACTGATATTGGCATTCTGTCTACAAAGAGGGAGATTCTACATGAACAACAGCTTCAGCGGAATGGAGAAAAAGAAGGCACTGCTCTTGAAACCAATGTTGATCATAAACCTAAGCAGTTTTGGTGTTGGAGTAGAAGAGAGAATACGCTCAGATGATGAGAGTCTACTTCTTACTGCGGCGGATGTCATATCGATTCTCCAAAGTTGTCTCATTCGTGTCTTAGACAATATGCTATGAATGAAGTAGAAATTACTAAGACGTCGAGTCTAAATGTGTCCTGTAACGAAAAGTGGAGGAGAATCATCCAGCAGAATCGACAAAGTTTTCATCCAATGACCATGGCGGCATCTTCGGAGTACACTTGCAGGAATGAATCCATTGTTGTAATTCCGGGAAAAATACAGAATCACTTATTCCATATGGATATAATTCTCTAAACACGATTCTAGGCTAAAAATAATTGAAGGTGGCCCTAACTATCATTTAGTAGTTCATTAGAAAAGAAAAATATTAATAATAATTAAAGATATAAATATTAAAAGTTTCTAATCTGATCACATACGCTAAAGGAATGAAGCCTTGCGTTAAAATGTAAATATCGTAGAGGAGTAAATAATTTTAATGTATCGCCTTCAATGCTTCATATTTGTATTTAAAGTCAAATCTTTAAATATGATATTATCTTTTAATTTGCTCGTATAAGGCGCGTGTAATCCTACCATACAACTTCTACTACTACCTTCTTGAGTTCTATATAGCGTTACAATGTCTGAAATTAAAAATAAAAATAAAAATCTTATAAAGGAAATACTTTTAAAAGTTTAACAAGATCTTGATTAAATTAAGAGAGTGTAAAAGAGTTTTACTTAATTTTGATTCATTATACACAATCAATGTTGATAATCAGAAAATTATAACTCTATTTATAACTAAAATTACTTTAAACTTGCAATGGTTGCTGTTTAACATGTATGTTAAGGAAATGTATTAGGTCTCTTTATCATAAAATATAGTAAGTTCCATATTTGTATTTTTTTAAAATCTTTTTATAGCCTCATTTTTATTCTCAACTTGGGGATACTGTATTCAATCATCTCTTTTATTGTAAGCTTTTATTTAAACATTAAAACTCAAGCTTTTTAATATTCTTAATGGAATCAATTTTTAGGAATAATTAATTCTATTTATGTTTCTTGATAAGTGCTTACAATGGTAATTGCATTAAATCTCAATATAATACAAACAACAACAATTATTAATAAATATATAAACCCAAGAACAAGCATTATTCAACCTTGGAAGAATGAAAAATCAATTCGTGGAAGATTTTCTAAATGAAATTAAATCCAAGATAAATGCTTATTACTTATTAAGCTGCCACTTTGCACTACAATGACATCATAATTATCCATTTTTTGCTTTGTGCTTTACGTGATGTAATTTTATTTTTTAAAATTTCCATGGATTTCATCACAGATTTTATTTGTGAGTATTTCATTTAAAAATATATATAACAATTATTATATGTTGCACTATCTGTATTATTAGTTTATTGTCTTCATATTTGTCAATCTATACTAATTCTTTGACAGTCCTTATTACATTTGTATTTTAATTAACTGCATCTGATACAACTTTTAAATATCAATTTAAAAAAGGTGTGTTCATTTCTAAAGATTAAAGACTATGCATAAATTATATGTCAAAATCTATTTTTAACAATATTATCATATATATATATTTGAATATATATATATATATAGATATACATATATATAGATATATATATATATATAGATATATATATAGATATATATACATATATATATATATATATATATATATATATATATATATATACATATATATATATGTATATATATATATGTATATATAAATATATAAGTATATATAAGCATATATATATATACTAGAAAGAGAGAGAGAGAGAAAGAGAGAGAGAAAATAAGTATATATATATATATATGTATATATATATATATATATACATATATATATTTTTATATATATATATATATATATATAAGGAAAATAAATCAACCTTTATATTCATTTTATAAAAATACTAATATTTATAGGAAATTTAAATTAATATATTTAATAATTAACAAAAATTTAGTATATTAATGTATTAATATTAAACAGAATTTGGATTTTTAGAATTAAATATGTGTTTCTAGTGCCTTGAAGGACGAACATAATATTGTCCATATAATTTACACTTTTGTTTGTCCCATGTGTTCAAATTTAGTGGTATAAAGTGACATTTTTTCCTATTCTCGGTTTGTATGCATGATATTCGTAAAAACTGTTTTCGACCTTCTTTTTTGTATCTAGTTTAAAGTGTGCATGAGATAATAAGATTGAAATACCACGATTGTCATAATATAATAGTTTAGGCTTCTCTATTAATCCCAATTGTTGATTTCTATAAGGAATTATTTGAAAAGTAATCATTAATGAATTACCTCAACAATAAAATTGTCAATTATATTAAGCCTTTTGAGTTTATTAAAACATTAATAACGTGTCATAGATTTCAAATTTTCAAAGAAAAGACATCTAGAACACTTTTGACTTTAGCGACAATGTTTTTCTTGTACTGCGCTAAATAATAAAGTGCAAGTTGACAAATGAATTTTCTACTTGGGGTATTGTAAATCTTTGAATATCCGAAATTTCAAACATTCGAAGGTGGTGTATGATGATGGTATATAATCGTGGCTCGTACTTGATTTCCACAAGATATTATACCTTCATCATGCTTAAGAATAAAAATCAATTTCCAAGTGAGGTAACCGATATAAGGATCTTGATGTCATATACAACGATAGTAAATATTTTGTGGTTTTTAAAGATATCTACCACTTGATAAGATCTTTTTTTTAATGATTTTCATTTATAAAGTCATTTTCACAACTGCATGTAGAAAATCGATTATAAGAAAATATGGAGTTTGTAGATGAATTGAGAATCTAACGAAATACAATTCGAAATTATTATATATTGTCGATAAAGTAGCCAAATGTAGCATATGAAGTTTAAGCCTATCTCTTCGGTCATCCACTACGGCAATTGATGATTTACTGTTGTAAGAAGTGATGTCACCGTATCCAATAGTACATAAGGGAACGCAATAATTTATGCATTCAATGAGTGTTTTGAATTTCACTTTGAATGTCAATGGTTAGTTGAAAGGAAAAGCCAAGATTTGGATATGAATATTACTCCACACTCATTAGACATGGTGTTTGTCACTCTTCCTTTGGCAATCTTTCTCGTTTTTTTTTTTTTTTAATTAATTTTTTTATATTTTTTAAAATAATTTTTATTATCAACTAAGCAATGACGTTCCAAAATCACCATATATTATACTATAGTTATGCGCTGAAATTTGGAGCCTTCTATAATTATTCCTCTTCGTGAACTATTTTTGATCAAATCAGAAATGCATGCCTAAATTTATTATGCAAAAGTAATTATATTCCATAAATTAAAGTAATGAACAATATGATTAAACGCCTTGATGTCCATACAATCCTTAAAAAAATTAAATTACACCAACTGGATTCATGTCCATTATTTTTAATAATAATCAGAGAGACTTATGTTATCATGCATATGAACGGAAATGCAATCAATTCTAAAGATGATGATCCTAGCATTTGTAAAACAATTGATTGGATCCATTGAGTCTGGTTTGAGTGGCCGCCACTACTGATTTCCATGAATCATAATTAGTATTTTTAGACACATAATTACTTCATGCATCATGAGTATTATAAGCCTTCAGTATTATTAGCGAGGTGACTTCACGTCCCAAAAATAATCTGATCTGGGTAAGCCGCCACTAGGTGCACTTTGTGGACCCACAAACTCCACAATCAAGTGACTCATAGATCTAGACCGTAGCCTCGATAGATCCACTTCTAGGGCTCATGATACAATCCCTGCTGTTCCCAATGTATTTGCACTCCGTTCTCTGGAATCCTCCGTTTGAGACTCGCACCTCCTCTCCTGGCATCGACCACCTTGTGTCTACGCACTCGCAGGGTCAGTGTGCATCTTCTCTCTCACCGATGCGGAGCTCCTGCGTGCTTACGAGTAAGTTTTCCTTGTTTCCAGATTGTCTTCAGACCTAACTTGTTCATACATTGCTTGGCTTCGTTGTGGTTTACTGGAATGTCTATTACCCTCTGCGAGGCTTCCGTTTTCGCCCTCTTACGTCGACAGTACTCACAGTAGCACCTGAATTCCTGACGTAGCATTTCGTGTTTTTCTTCGTTCAGACTTCTTGACTTCGGGTTTGCTTGCGAAATCCGGTTCTCGCTTTGAAGAATTGTTTCTTGTGCTGCGCGGTGACGGGAGCATCTGAAGCGCCGCCGCAACTACGGCCAGGAGCACTTCATCAGGACTTATGCGAGGTTTGTTCTTGAAATGTAACCTTCATTTTCAAAGCTCTTTGACATACCATTTTGCTTCGGGTATTTTGCTTCTGTTTAGGGCTTGTTCTGATGTTGTCGAGTAGTACCCCTCCTTCCTCCCCCGCTTCCCCCCCCCCCCCTCATCCCATTTCATTAGGAAAACTGTACCCAAATCTTTCAATTTTGCTCAGTGGTCCCCGATTTACGGATAGTTGAGGGTCTCATGTACTGGTCCGCTGTTGCTGTTCTGTAGTTTCCGTCGATTTTCCGGAATGGACCTATTTTCCTTCCTGTTCTACGAAGTTGTGCGTTTTTTCACGTTGTAGACCACAGTTACAAAAACATCAAAAAACCTGAATTTGCAGAGCTTGCTATTCCATTGAAAGTGTTTGGTTTCGGTATTGAATTTGCTTCATTTGTAATGGTATCTTCCGATTTATTCTGTTCCTTGTGTAGACATCAACAGTATAGCAGTGAGAATAGAGGTCAGGGTAGTCTAATCTATTCTTTTTTAATGCTCATTATATTCGGAATACAGTACTCGAGGTCCACAATCGCAGATCACATTGCTGGGGGCTCAATTCTGTGGATTTTTAAAGTTGTCCTGATTGATATTGTTCGATGTAGCATTGAGATGAGCATGTCATTCTTTTTGTTGGGTCATAGTACGTATATTACCTTCCTGTCTGCACAATCCAGATGTAATTCAAAATTTACCGACCTACAATAACAATGTGATTAGCGTCTTCCTCAAGAAATGGTCTTCACTAAAGGTTTTGTTTGAATTACATAGTACTATACAGTCTTCGTCATACAATCTCCGGTTGCAACTACTTCACTGTTATAAAGTTACTCATAGAATTTCTTTGCGATATTAGTGTGGCCTCTTAAAAACTTTTACCACATTAGGATAGTCGCTTTAACTATGTCTTCTGAGTTTAAGGTGGTCGCCTTAATTCTGTACTTCATTCAAATTTAGGTGACTACCTTAATCTTCAATAAAATATTGCCTCGGTCCTGAACGTTATCGCACTGTTTTGCTCTTAGGAGAAGGTAAACCACAGGAGTATTGTCTAGCACCCTTCCTCTAGAATTAAGATGGTCACCTTAATCTTTTGTCACATTCCCAATGCTTGATTAAGGTAGTGCAGAAAGTCCCGGTCTTCTCCAGAAATCTACAACCATCCGTGTCGCCATGTTTGTTCCGAATCCCTCATCTACTGAATGAAGTCGATTGTCAACTATAATCTGTAATCTCAATGACGTGGATTAAGGTGACCACCTAAATCCTTATCAATGTAGTCTACTCTATTTCAACATGCTAATATAGCCATTTCGCTCTTCTTAAATCTGAGTCTGTTCTGACTAGGAAAGAAAATCTGAATGCGAGTTATGGTGAGAGAAGTTTACGTATGTGTAATATATTGGTGAAGTTATACAGTTGAGGAACGTTATAATCAATTGAACTGTGATAACTGAAGGTCTCAGTCCATTCATTTTAAGGTGATCGCCTTAATCTTTTTCGTTATTCATATATTTTTCACCTAGCCATTCTCACGGCATGTTGCAACTGTTTCCATTTGCAGGATGGCTACATCCGATCCCTTCCTTTTCAAATTTGCAGTCCGGCAAGATCAATGTCCCGACGGATGCGACGACGACTTCTTTGAGGAGATTGATGAGGTGAAATTCACTTTGAAGGCGGATGTACTTGATACAGCAGCAGGCTGGATTCTGAAAAGGGAGAGCGAGGAATCAAAGAAAACATGCTTGCTTGTCAAGTTCCTGGGATCCAACGAGTATGTCTTGGTGAACGGATACCATGTCGTTTCTTGTAATGCGACACACCCTTATTTGTCCCTCACACTACAGCGCTCCGAGTCTGTGCGTGAGGCTCTCCTTATCACACCGAGGTATTCGGAATGAATCATTCTAGAATGCGGGAGTTTTGGAAGGAGTCTAGCTTATTCTCCTTTGTTCGGAGACTTTTCACAAAGTATCCAATAAGGCCGGGGTAATAGAGAGACAGGTTTCGAAGCTAGTACTGAAGGTGGTTGAATCTGGAACAAAGAAGAAACTGAGGGTTTCTAAAAAGGATAGCGGAAACACCTCGGCAGTCACAAATTCTGGTACAGCAGGAGTCACGGAAGCTGTCCGCGGAGCACCGAAAAAGTTCCTCGTGGAAGTCGAAGGCCAAGAATTCTGAGACACCAGGTACAAAGGAAGCCCAAACGCCAAAAGAGACTGAGCAGGAATCCAAGGCAGATCCACCGATTAGACACAACCCTCCCGACAAATAGAAACGCCGATGGAACCGTAGTCGCAGAGGAGTGCATTCGTAGGTTTGCGAACTTCGAAGCTGACTTTGGAAATACTATCCTCTTGGATATAATACCATTGTGGACGTAGATATCACAATGGTTGATATAGCACCATGCAACTTCATAGTACGCGTTTTGGAAAACGAAGGTGTGACAACAGTGTACAACACCTTGATGACTCACGTCATCCCGAACAAGCAAGTACTGTGCCTATACCCTCAGGGATTAACCGAAAATCCTAAAGATTGGAATCAAATAAAAGAACTCAGATTCTGGGCAATTAGTGGGGCAGCATACCGTAATGGCTGCAAATCGATTATCGCGAACCCTGACGTCGATTCGACAAGGAAGGATCTGATGAAGACTTGGAAAGCACAATTGTTTGGGACCTCGAAGCTTGGAAAATCCAGGCAATTTCGAGGTACTATAATCAGTCAAATCAAATCAACCCTTTCAAGCCTACGTGGGCTTCAAATATCGTACATGTTAGGCGTATTTGGGAGCAGATGGGGAGGCCAGAAAGGACGCGAGTCAATGCATCGACAAATCAAGCCCCGAAATGAACAAGAAAAGGGCCGATTGGAATGTAAGTTTCTATTTCTTACTTGAATACCAGATAGTCAATGTAACACATAGTTGCCGATTCTAACAGACTTGGAAATTAGTGTAAACTTTACTCAATTCGATGTTTCGAACGTGTCTCTAGTTGAAGTTATGTTCATCTCGTTAATTCGAATTAAGGGGGTCACCTCAATCCATTATTCTCAGCTTAGGCTTCATATTTACACCATCCATAACTCAAACTCCGATTTTAATTTTGCGGGCCTTTTATTATTCGATTCTCGTTTTCAGAAAGTCCATCAGATTAAGGT
>CM026433.1:3278473-3483100 GCA_014871385.1 Ceratodon purpureus | reverse complement strand
CGAGCACTGCGTTGCGGTCTTCTCTCGTGGCCTTTGCGAAGGAAGGTGCATCTCAACGCGGTGCTTGGAAAGCGATCACCTCAGTAAAGGTAGGTGCTTTGCAAAAATCCATTTTTGGTCTACTGATAATTTTTAGGGAGTGAAACAGCAATTGCTTACCATGCATGTTATAGCCGCGTTGCTTGATGTATGAATTGCAGATCTCGTTTTGTGCTAATGATTTGGTGCTTTGCAGGTCATATACCAATTCTCCAGTAGCATACATGAAGGTGTCATTTAACATTGAATGAAAGTTTTCCATAGGCTTGTAGTTTGTACTATATAGATCCAACACATAGTTCTGAAACCTTTAACTAGTGTAGTCGTTGCTACTATAAAGGTTAATTAGAACTAGAACTTGATTTTGTTATGCAGTTGGCACCTGAAGTGATGTGAAGTATAGATTATGTGAAGGAATATGATTGCGGCTTTCGGAATTTGGAATATCAGTTTAGGTTTAGGATAGAATGTGCGTCTTCAAGTGCAAAAATTGGAATGGCATGTATAGATCAGTTCTTATTTAATAAAGAAGTCCAAGTTTTTGCAGTGTTTTTGCATAAGGAGTCTTGAGCAATTGTTTAAAGTGATCCTGTTGTGCATGACATAGTACAACTTCCATTTTTTCATCTTCCATTTTTATTTCTTCCATTTCAAATTCGTATCCGAAACTAGGTAAACAAAATATACATGTGCGTAAGGCTCATTGCAAACAAATATATTGCATAAAGAGGGCCTCGGCTCTCAAGTCCGGTATTTCACATATAAAATTTACAAAAGACAGGAGACGCATAAATCTATCTAATATAACTCCGAGTATATAAAGAAACCTCAAGAAGTGATTACGGGCCTTACGTTGTGCTCCTACGAAGCAAGTCTAGTCACTGTCAGAGTCACTCAAGAGGATAAGAGAGGTCCAGAACCAACTACAGTAGTGATGTCCTTAGCACTGTCTACGCTAATCGAGGAGCTATCTCATCAGATTCATAAGCAGCCTCTGAGCGCACTTCATCCCTTACATTGTCAGCAGCATGTATTTCCATCCACCGCTGCACCCATGCAGGGATGCCGTCATCGAAGCTATCCACTTCAAAATACAGCGAACGTCCGTGCCCTTCGACGCACATGATATTAAGTGTATCGCCTCGGTCTTCGGATTGGGGCGGACTAACTCCTCTTGGGACACGCCGTATCTTGGAAAGCTTGGGCGCTGCATGACCGGTACAAGGTCTGTCTGAAGAGCATGTACTGCAAGGCCCTACTGTGCCGGAAAGAGCGGGATCCATTGGTCCAGATTGGGAAGCCATCATTCAGCCTCGTAGAAGGGGGATAATCTGCGATAAAAGGAAAGCATTTGTAATTGACTATCAAATCTTGGTTTCCTCACATCCCCTTACATTGTCCCGACTTCCTCTCCTATTCCCGGAGCGGCACTATCATGTACGGACTATCGATATTTTTCAACACTCTGCCCTAACAAGACTAGCCACACGTTTGATGTCCCGCCTAAAAGACTCTCTCCTATGACTTGACTGCTGACAACAACGAACTCCACTTCCTTGACTAAGCAGGGCCACCCTCTCTAAGTCACCACCTTAGGAACTCCATTATTTCTGCCGACAACCTCCGACATCAATCATCAGTGCAATGCCCACTACCAGATCAGTACCTAGCACTTAGAAATGTATCCTCCGTTTCTTTCTCATACACCAAGAATTACACTATTATGCCCTCACATATTGGATAAAAGCCACCAACTTTAGTATCAAAAGATGACTAAACAAAACAAGAAGGTCACGCAAACAATAAGGTCACGAAACAATAAGGTCACGCAAACAATTATGGTCAAGAACACAATAAGGTCACAAAACAATAAGGTCACGCAAACAATAAGCATGAATACAAGAATTAGAGACTCACGTAGAACAAGGTGGTTGTTTGTGAAAAGATGAAGTATCACTTTGATATATATATATCCGCTGAACCCAAGCCAAGCGGTTGTCCAGGTTTGTAAGAAGAACTAGTCGGCGGTGGAAGGCGGGAATGACGCCTGGCGGGCTTAGGGTCATTGCAGCGCATGATTCGCGGAGAAGTTTGGCGGCTAGGTTTGCTCAGAGACTGCGCGGGTTCCTTGAATTGGGCGACAATCCAAGTGCGTGACCAAGGTCGGAGGTTTGGGGCTGATGCCTAAACCCTCTGTCCGATACGACAGATGGTTTCTCGCTCTCCATCTATCGCCGGGGGTTTTGACGTTGCACTCCGCGGGAGGCGTCCAAAGGTCACCGGGTAGGGGTTATCGAGTGGGTAATTGAGCATCGGAGGCTGGAATATATATAGGGGTATGGGGTATCTACCATGAACAAAGTTGGAACTATAAAGACTATTCAGAGGATTAAAATATTGGAAATAAGTAGACGTTTGCCAATTAAAATAGAGGTATATACAAAACAAATCTTAACACATCAGTAATGTAAAATCATCTGAACTATAATCATATACTTTGCTTTTAAGGGTAATGAAGATAATTTAGTGGTCAATACTGTTACAACATAATTTAATGGAGTGTTTGGGGTTTAGAATGTTTTACAAATCACATTACATAATGTATATGATTGATATATATATATATATATATATATATATGATATATATATATATATATATATATATATATATATATATATATATATATATTTTGTCAAGTAGCTCCTTTAGATAAGATATTTACGATAAGAATGATAGAAACGCAACACAAAAGGACATAAACCTGTAGGACGGAGATGTCTTGTAAGATGGTATTAGAAGAACAAATATGATGTTTAATACTCATTGGAAAACAAAATATAGATAATACTAAAATAAATAAACAAACAACTGGTCATTTAAACGAGATATCTACATTAAGAATTTATATTTTTGACATCGCAACAATTAAGCACGAAAGAAATAAAAACGCATAATAGCCCTGTAGGCTAATCCCGGCGGTTTGTCTAACAAGCCCAAACAATCTGAAAAATCTGTCAGAGGAATTCAAGCTTTGCAAAAATCGCCGGGGTCAGGCGGAGGGTGCTGCTCGGAAGGTTGTTGCGTCTGAGACTTGTGATATCTATATTAGTACTCTTATTGCATTCAGTTCCAGGTAATAGAACCATAAGAAGTAAATTGAAATTGTATACTCACTATGGATGGAATGCAAATATTATTTGAAATTAAAAAAAAATATAAAAAATGTTATACAATGAAGCAGTCAAATATTATATTAGAAAATGAAAGTAATGACGATTGTAATTGAGAGAGAGGAATTAGTGTTTAGTATAATGTAGGCCACCACCATGTGCACACTTTATATTGCTAACTTTGTTTTCCATAATTAATGTCAGTATTCATAATTTTACAATCTATTACTAATAGTGTTTTGAGTACAATTTTAAAATAAAAGGATTCAAAATGATATGAAGTGGATTACGGATTTTTTTAAGTTCAATAAATATATAAGAAATGCCTTTTCTTCATGAAATTTCAAAGTTCGAAGTGATCTAGTTTTGGACGCTTTGGTGGTTGATCTTCAATATCAGGTTCTCTTGTCCGCTTTCGTATTGGAACCCAGTCGAATCGTTTTTCCCAAATTGATGCCGTTTGTCCGCATCCAACTCGGTCCAGCCATATCCCTTCATTATCTGCTTTCCATGCGCAATCTATACAGTCGATAGGCATTGAAACGTGGTTGACTAGAGGAGGTTTCCATATTTTAACATCCCTACGATATGCCATACTCCCCAGGTCTTTAAATTTGCATATCCAAGGTGAACTGAGTAAACGCTCGTCGGTGCGTGGATTTAAGGATATGTAAAAAATCGTTCGGAAATGTGTGCTTGAAGTCGTCCTGGAATAATCACAGTATTCATTGGGGCATCCATAACTCCAATGTAAGCAGTAATTCATCATCGAGATCATTGAAAATAGACACTCTATACTCCTTCAGAAATTCGTGGTGGTCCTCGTCCTCCTTCCATTGCTTAAAAGCTTGTACTGATGTCTACCGCTAAAAGGATGGAACTGAGAAACATACAGACCATCTTGTTCAATATTCCATCGACACAAATATGTATCAGGGCTGGGACCTTGTTCACAGATTGGACAGTTGTCATCGTTGAAATTTGCATCTTCGTGCCGCATAAGACGAGCATGTGGATGCTCCCAGATGCACATGTAATTAATCTCATATTTTTTGGCACAGTTCCATTCGCGGATTTCGTATTCAAAATCGCAAAACAAATTATCTTCAAAATCGAGAAGACCGCGGCCAACTTCGACAGATTTATGAGCTTTGATTTGATCAAAGACGACATTTTGCTTTATTGGCACACCACGTTCATATTGCTTTTCGAAGCAATCTAGCCATACCTTCTTGTGCATATTATTTGTAATTTCAACTGGTGACAATACATTCTGTATAATTTCCTCATCAAATGATCGTACTTGTCGGAAAGTTGTCAAAATTAAGTAATACAACAGTGAAAAAATGGGTTTAAGTCTATGATATTCCATGCTATAAAATAAATGTGAAATTTGATCGAATTCTAATTGAAGATTAGGAGCTTTTGAATAAAGACTACAGAGCTTTAATTTTTGAAATATTGAAAAAACTTGATGTGCATTGTGCCCATCCTTTCATATCACTCTCGATACCTTTTCAGTAACAGTTATACCCTTTGAAAATAGAGAACGGTTTAACATAGCAGTTATTTTATTCAAAGATATCCAGTACTTATCACATACATTTCCAATATCCAATTGCTGGCCGCGAACACTTGCAGTTAATGCTCGTATTTAAAAACTTGTAATATTAATTCATGCGACCGTACTTATGAAATCCGAGGAATAAGAATGATAAGAGAAGTATTACTTGAATTGTTTGGAATGAAGGTGTGGCAGCGGTGAACAGTATTAAAAAAATGATTTAAATTTCCGAATTAAGACTCTTGCTGTTGAAGAATTTATATAAAGTTGAAACTATAAAAAGTGAATAGATTCATAAACAACATGTGGAAAGTGCGTGAATAGTAAATTCGAATGAGGAAATTTCAATGAAACTGTTAAACAGTAAGAGTCATGTTATAAAAAAAAAACTAATAAAATTGTTATAAAAGAAATCGTTTGGTTGCGGACACTTTTCGTCCGCTTTTGCCGTTAGGGGTTAAGGATAAATGCATGATGCTGATTGAAGGAAAATATTGATCGTCAGTCAAAGATAATTGTGCTTGTTTCAAAAGTATGCAAATATATTATACAACCCGATATCTTGTTTTTACAAAAATCCACTGTTTAAAGGGATCGACTGGTTATACAGAAGCATCATCCTAGAGAGCCGAGAATATGGTTTGCCGCATAGAACACCTACAGCTACAGAAGCACAAATCTACTTATCCGAATCTTCGTCATCGTCGCTTAAGAGTACGACGGGGTTCTCAGGACTATCTACCTCGTCGTAAACACACTCTGCCGCGTACTCAAGACAATCGGAGTCCTCGTCCTCAGATACATAGCCACTCGGGTAGTAGTCACGCCCGTCGCCGCCACCTGCAACGTCATCCATCCACTTCTGGACCCACTCGGGGAGACCATCCTCAGAACTTTTCACTTCAAAACAAATTGAGCGCCCGTGACCTTGCACACACATCACGTGCATAGTGTCTCTGGTTGCAGGGAGAGAGTCGCCGCACTGGTCAACGCGCTCCTCAGATGGCATTGGAAACAAACTCCTCGGGACCGGGATCTTGAGCGCAGGTGGACTTGATAAGCTGGGACAGGTGCAAGCACCGGGAAAAGGGCAAGTCTTGCAGACCTCCGCAGAGCTTGGGAGAGGGATTGGAGTTGCGGAGCAGGTGCATGCAGTCCCATCTAAGCACGTCTTGCAAGGCTCCTCGGCGGTGGGAGGGGAGTGTGCCATCTGATAAGAGCAATTGACATATCTTTCTGAAGTTAATATGTTAGCATAACTAAAGAACATCGATAGAATGAATACTAAGCAATGCCGAAAATATGAAAATATGAAATAGGTGAATGAGTGTAATATGATAACACTATTTACCTTCACTGATCGAACGGTAATGATGATGCAACGCTACAAGTTTGAAAAACGCCTGAATCACAACTGTCAGCCACCACGTTTGGCACGTTAGCACTATGAGATAAGAAGTTGCAACAATCACATTTCACAGACTAAAGAAACCTTCTATCCCCTCCTAACCCCATTCGGCCCGCCCTCACGGCTCACCCAGCTCCCCTCTATCAACTCTCTCTTCTTTCGGCCCGCCCTCTCCCCTCACCCACCTCTCCTCTATCAACTCTAACCCCATTCGGCCCGCCCTCAACCCTCACCCAGCTCCCATCTCATTCTTCACCTCCTCTCATTCTTCATCTCCTCTATCCACTCTCACCCCATTCGGCCCGCCCTCAACTCTTACACCATTCGGCCCGCCCTCACCCCTCACCCACCTCTCCTCTCATTCTATATCCCCTCTATCCACTCTCACCCCATTCGGCCCGCCCTCACAAACCCAATGAAGGATCTTAGGAACGCATCTCATGTGGTCAAAGAGAAGGTAAAGAAACGCACCTTAGCAGTTCGAAGAGAAGATGAAGATCAGTGGAAACATATGATTCTTAAATAGGTTGCTTGGCCGCCAAAAATGGCGGCGCTGGCGGCGGCTAGGTCAGCGGATAGAACGCGGTGACGGCGCGGGGGGGCGACTAGGTCAGCGAATAAAACGCGGCGCTGGCGGCGACTAGGTCAGGGCAAGCGACATGGCTACCATGGCACCGGTAGCTCGGTTGGCGGTGCCAACCCCGGTGGTATTGGCAATGGGCCATCGACTCTTGAATAATCCGACAGACGTGTCTTGCCAAAAGTAAAGACCACCGGGGTCGAGTGAACCCCCTGCGGGATGAGTTGGATGGCTCGTGAGTGTGTATAACTTTTGCAGTGCGTAGCCAGAGTTGTCGGGATGGGTAGGATCAGATGAGTGCATGCCTAATATAAAGCATTTTCAGAGGGCATATGCCCATTTATGGGATCAAAGCATGGTTTATATTTTTCAAGAAAAGGTCTAGAAAACAAAACAGCAATTTATAATGATGTCTCATTTTTTATTATTTTCTCAATATATCTAGATTCGTTACCTCATAAATAAATGGATTAGTGTGACAAAAAATAAATTGATCAGTTCAAGGCATACATGAAAGGAGCAAGATCAAGATTTAAGGAACTTATCAAAGACAAAAAAAAACAAAAAATTAGAGAAATTAAGAGAAGGAATGGAATAAAATAGAATTAAGTACAATGTCTTGTAGATTATCTTGTGATGGATATGAAGTTGGTGCAAAAATATATGATGATAGAAGATGATGGAGGAGTGGTAGAATTGTAGAAGTTAGGGTGATTTATTAAGAAGAAAATACGTATATGCCAAGATACTTAATCTCAAGTGTGTAAGCTATAATTTTGAGAATAGTGAGAAGAAATGAGCCCTCTACCGGGGTCTAATGAACCCTCTGCGGGATGAGTTGCATGGCTGTGGGATGAGTTTCCTTTATTTTATTTATTTTTTAAATATATCTAGACTCGTCACCATGATAATGAATGGATTAATCTAACATAAAATTGATTAACGCGAGCAAATGAAGATAACGATTTAAGGAACTTATCAAAGACAAAGAAATTATAATGAAAAAATAGAAGACAAGGAATAAAAAATAAAAGAGAATCAATTACAAAGTCCATTAGATTATTGAGTAATGGATTTTTACTATAATGTTGGTGGAGAAATATTTGACAATAGATATTGAAGGAGGAGTGGTAGAATTGGAGAAGTTGGGGTGATTTATTAATAAGAATATCTATATTTGCAAATAAATAATCAAAAGTGTATAAGGATAAGGATTGATATTTGAAAGTTTTAGAATTAGTGTAAGGATAAGTACTAAGATGTTGATGTGTTTTACATTGATAAAATGAAGTTGATGTGTTTATTTATTGATAAGATGTCTGAATGGATAGAGTGATATGTGCTTGTGTTGAATTCTATGGAATGATAAGTGTATATCAGTCAAGTTGAAGAAATCTAAGTAATTAAATTTTTAACAATGAAATCAGTGAGGTATGTCAAGAATTCCATCATTCAATTGGATGTTCAATGATTAACATGAAACAAGAAACGGACCATAAACTAGTAATGAACATACTTTTAAACTACTAAATCGTATCAGTGGTATTTCAAAGTAGTAGATACATATCGAAAATCAGAATTTAGTCCGTTGAGGTATGTATGGTCGATTGGATAAATTGCTACTGGATGTTGCCCATAGAGACCCCGGCGCTATCGAAAGGAGTCCAGGAAGGACTGTCAAATCCGACAGTGGGTTTTTGCGTTTCTCCATGACCGCCGGGGTGGAGTATGGATGCATACCCGGGGTCAAGGTCTTCGGGTCTTAGGGTCAGTTGTGATACTATCTGGATAGATGGGCAATTTGAGGGTATATGTTAGCTTGTGACATAAGTAAGGGTATATGCTAGGTTGAGGGTAGATGTAAGGGTTAGGGTAAATATTAGGTCGCAAGAACTCCAAGGGGTTTGCGGCGGCGCCTGAAAATCTGCATAAAACCGCAAGTTGACCTAATGGTCACTTTCTAATATTGGATGTTGTTTTGTTTTCGACTAGTGATTTGTTAGCAAACTCTTTTAAGATGTCGATTTCTTTGTCTAGGCGCCTCAATCACCGTCGCGTAGAACTCATTCGGAGATTCAGAAGGCAAATTGCAAAGGCTTCTCTGTACCTTAAGTCAGTAGATTGTGCAACAGAAAGGTCCCCTCAAAGGCAATCTCGATCGCGGGCTTACTACTGTGAGGAGAGTGAGGTCGAGTTAGAGGTCAGAAGACTGGATGATGCTCTCGTTCAGCACGAGAGGGATGAGTTTCGGAGAGCGATTGCAGGCCTTTCGAAGACAGCTGATATTGCGACTGGCGCCGAAGAGTTCATGCGTCTGATGGAAGAGGCCTTTGATATTCTGATTATGCCTTGCTTTGCACCTCCACGCGATATCTTTGAGCGGACCACTGGACTCAGGCTCATTCCAGACCAGGGGGTTTGCAATTGCCGCGAGTCGGCAATCATCGGAAATGAGTATTTCGACGTTGATCGTGGTGTTTGGGTAGTGAGGTTGTAATAGTAGATTGAGTTTCTTTTATTCAAGGCGCCTACCTCTGAGTTTCATATTCGGGGAGCATGTTCATACAAACCATTTCATGTTTTTGAGATACTACAAATGTAAACTTGTAATTCAATTCTTGAAATCTGAGCCACTTTCATTTGAGTATCAGGGCTATTTTTAGTACTGAATTACCTCCTTCTAAAAGCGTATATTAATGTAAATTCTTGACTAAGAATATATAACGTTAACTGCAGAATTCTTTTGTACAATCAAGTAATGAAAGAATAAAGAACATATTACTTGAGAATAAAGGATGTATGATTAATTGTGTGATACTCTGACGAAATGAAACAAGATTTGGAGCCGTCAAGGATTGTATAAACGATGAAATCAAAGAGAAGACAATGCATCAATGCGTGGTAGAATAAATACTAGACAAATAGTTTAAGAAATAAAATAACGATATAAGATTATGCATCAACGTATAAATGGATATGAGCGTAATATAATGAACAAAAGAAAGCAAGAGAAAATTGTCTCAATGGACTTGTTGCTGGATTTTGTTAGATTAATATGATTAAATAGAAACTTAAGTCTATTATGAAACCTGAATTCATTTATTTTGAATGTTGCATGCATTTATTAGAAAACAGAGTTGTGAAAGTAAGGCATTTCCATAAGTTAGGTTGAATGAATTCTTGATTAATATTACTTTTAATAAAAAATGCAAGGGCGAGTTAACTTATTATTGAAATTAGAGAGAGAGATAAAATAAAAGATGCTGAATAGGATAAACAAAAATAATTACCAAAAAAACATTTTTGGATATCAACAAACATGATTGAGTCAGCTACATCGTTTTTTCGATGAATTTGGAAAGAATGAAGACGGTTTAATGACGATATATCTAATCATTGTAAAATAAAAACAGAGTTCGTTTAGATCAGAAACTATATTGCAAACCAAGTTAATATGCCGTATTGTTGAAATAAAAACCAGTATAATTGAAAATCCGTAATACATAGAGAATAACTGAAAATCCAAAAACATTCACGTGATAAACTGCGATTATTCCAGATCAACTAAAATGGCAAGCTTTGATAATAATGGAAGTAAATATATAAAAATAAAACGGATAAAAGAATGAGAGATTGATTGGATGAGCAGCAAAATAATGTAATATCAAGTGCAAAAAGAAACCATGTGCCGAACCGCGCAGGAAATCCATGTGCTAAACCAAGCACTAGAAAGGGCAAGCAACGAAGCGGGAGATCGACCCCGGCGGTTTGTCAAGCAAGCCGAAAGCAACTGACGGATCCGACACAGGATTTCTAAGCTCCGAGAAAACCACCGGGGTCGAAGGTAGGTGTGACCCGGAAATAGGAGATTGACTTGCGGTTATGGGCGTTTTCAGATGAAACGCATGCAAGTATACATAACGGACTCCCGGATCCGAATTGGATGTATAAGAAATGTGCGCATAGTTTTATTAGAATTTAATAGAAAAATAAATCAGAGAAAAGTTTACAAAACATTTAATGTTTATAATTGTTCTAATATAAACTGTGATATTAACACCAGCTCGGTTAAATGAATTTTTAAATATTGTTACAATTGATTGTAACTGCAAGAGAGAGATAACTGCCTATTGAAGTCTCAAGATAGTAGAAACAAATTATCAGAAAAATAAGAGATAGTGACCAAAAAATAAATAACAACATAACATATTAGCATGTGAACAAATAAGATTGAGTCAGCTATTTCAATTTGGAATGGATAAAGGCGGTTTAATTAAGAAGTATCTAATCACTGCAATGTGGGACTGAGATCATTCAAATCAGTAACTATTAAGCAAAATAAGTAAATAGGCCGTATTGATGAAATTAATAACTGTATAATTGAAAATCCTCGATACATAAGGAATAACTGGAAATCCAGAAATCTTTAACATATAAAACTACGATCACTCTGGATCAACAAGAATGCTATGAGTAACAACTTCGGCTTCAATATCCACAAAGTTTAGGACTCGACCATCGTATTTTCTACGCGTAAATTTCTTCAATGTGGGAGACTCCACAGTAGCTTGAAATTGAGCCCCTAGCTCGGCATACTCTGGCAGCCGTAGCATATCAGGTGATAGTGCAATCTTCTTGATGCATTCGTTAATTATCCCCTCAGAACGCGGACTTAGCAGTCTGCAACCACAACCGTATTAAAAAACAGATTCATATTTAACAAAAAACCATGTCATTTCAAAATGTCACATTTAGAAAATGTTCATTGAAATACTCACTTACTCGTCGTCGCTTTCCTCAGTCATCATGGCGATGAATTTATTCACCGGCTTAGGGGTGGCCAGAACTTCATTTTCGATCATCGGCTTGATCGGTACATGGGATGAATCCGCCTTCGGAAGAGGCAGTGGCGGCAAAGCCAACTTCTTAAGGACTTCTGTATACAGCTCAGGATCATCCTCAAGCGCAACTATGTTCCGTCCTGACTGCCGGCATGCTTTGATTGATGCACCTGATACAATTGAGTGCCTCTCTGTTAGATTTTAATAGTTTCAAATTTCAATAAAAAGGCCTTGTTCAAAGTTACCTCGCATGTGCAAAAACGACGAGACTTACCCGTTCCGGCGCTGATATCGACGACGACGTCACCAGGGTCGGTGGTGGCTCTGATTAAGCTCTCGATGAACAGCACGTCTTTCTCCCTCGCTCCTCGCCATGGCACCTCCTTGCGCATCGTCTGTTGCTCCAGCGTAACCCAATTGAGGATGACATCACGGTCAACGATGTCGATGCTCTTTTTCTTGTAATCCTCGGGTGTCGGTCTGAATTCAAAGCTGTTATTCGAGGATAATGTGAGAAGTTGCACCTTAAAGAAGCATGTTGTCATGCCGCTTATTTTTGCGGAGCGAAGAAGCAATCTATTGATGCCTGTCCACGACCTCTCAGACTTCAATTCAACCACTTGATGAAAATCACGAATCTCGTCCTCAATTTTGCCATTGTCATCCGGATGGATAATGATCACACACCCCTGGTCTTGGAGAACGAGTTTAACAAAGCCAAAGACGGCTGCAAGGTAATTGTCGCCTCTGCTGTTCCAATCTGGAATCTCGTCCTCATCGGATATACCAGGGACCGGTAGACCCTCCGGAATATCAATGATAATGAGATCTGCCAATCCACCCCCCCGAACACTCTTCCCGTCCTTCATCCGGACCCGTTGAGGGGTGACGCTCCGAATCCACTGGACCATGTCGTTGAAAGCCTTTGGCATGCTTTTCAACCTCATTCTAGGATTTGCCATCTGCCACTCAGTTATTGATTCATTCAGAATCAACTCATGAACAGGGCATCTTGCTTGAGGTGCGCTGACGTCTGGCTTCTCAGCATGTCCAATCCTTGGAGAGAATGTCTCATTCTCCGCACCATTCGGCTCAACAGTCGCTGGGTCCGACTTCTTCCCCCTGCTCCTCTTCTTCACTGGTTCCTGGTGGGACTCCTTCGATGCCGACTTCGCTCCCCTCTTCCGTTTCTTTGTGTTCGCATCCCCGGCACCAGTGGATGTCGAAACACCTTGTGTATCCTGATCTGGCTCTGCATCATGAGCAGGAAGTGCTTCATCTGAAATATCATGGGTGTCGTCTTCCCCATCTTTCCTCTTGGTAAACATCTCCCTTATAGCCTTCTCCTCAGCAGTTACAAATGACTTTGGGCACTCGATATACCAGCAGCACTCAATCAGATGGTTCAAATTGAACATCTTCCGCTGGTTGGTTGTGAAGATGAACTCGGAATTCGATGTCTCCGTCCAGCTGAACCACGGAGGTGGTATACTCTTAACTACACCAGCTGGGATGAGCTCCCGCTTAAAGTACCGATACAGACATCGTTTCCAAGCCATGTCGGTCCCTGGTTGGGAATTGAATGGTTGCGACTTCGAATACACATTAGCTCCAGTGAAGAACGACAAGTATGCCTTCTCCCATAGAAGCACACGCCACTTCTCGATGTACTCGGCCATAGGAGTGCGCTTGGAGTTAATGTCTTCCTCTGCATCGGAACTGGTTGCCAACCAGTTGAGGCACTCTTTCTCGACTTCGTCTTCCAACTGATACAAAACAATCAACTTAGGAGTGAGACACAAATAACTAAAGAGGAAGCCATCGGCTATAACCTCGAATCAGTGTAACAACCCAGAGTTCTAGAAATGATGAACTACACTTACGTTTGCCCAAAATGCAGCTTTTGTAATCCAGGGGTTAAGCACTTCAATTGAGCAAGGTGATGGTGGAAACTTCAGTGTTTTCCTTGAACTCGCCGACCCGTTCCACCACCTCAGCCATTTCGCTTTTGTTTTGGCCGACACCTCAGATGTTGCAATTGCTTGGAGCTTGTCGATGGTCATCTCAACCTTGGTTTGGTGCCGATCATAATGTCTTTTGATCTGAAAATCAACAGCATCCCAAGTAATCAGACTAGTGAAGATTAGAATCCGAGAGACATCATTGCATCGAATACCAAATTTCCTCATAACAGAGCATTAACTATCTATGTAAAATCATCATTTTCTTTCATAGAAAGTGTGTTAGATCACCGCTAAAGGGTCCAACAGCTGATCTGTCATACGAATGCAACACAGTACCATGTAAAGAATACGATATAGATTTCATCTATCGGATAAGACAGATGATTTATCAATGCTAAGTTTCCGAGGTACCTTGGGGTATTCGAAACATAAAAATCATGTAATGGATTTCAGAGAATATTTCTTGAGTCATATAGTCCACAATACCTAGCTAGGTGAACACAAAATAATTCTCTGTCGGATTTCAGAGATGATTTTTGATCGCCAACTTGACAAGGTACCTTGCGGAAGTCGACACATCAATATCGTCTGTCGGATTATTGAGATTATTTCATATCTCCAAGTTTCCAAGGTATCTAGGTAGTTTGACACAAATAAACCATCTGTCATAGGTTTTAGATTGTTTACGATATCTAATTTCCTGACGTACCTTGAGGAATTGGCCACATTGAATTCAACAGTCTAATTTCAGAGATTATTTCTACTGTCTTACTTCCCACAGTACCAAGGTAATTGGACACAATCAAAACCATATGTCGGATTTCAGAGCTAATCTAAATTCTCCAACTTGACAGAGTACCCTGCGGTCATCGACACATTAAAATCATCTGACACACTTTAGAGAGTACTTCTTCGGACAAACATTCCAGAGTACCCAGGTAAATGGAAACAATAAAATCATCTCTCGGATTTCTAAACTTGTTTGCTATCACCAACTTGACAAGGTACCTTGAGATGATTGACACTCGAAAACCATCTGTCGGATTCTAGAGATAATTTCTTGCGACAAGTTTTCCAGAGTACCTAGGTAAATGTACACAGAAAAACCATCTGTCGGATTCTAAAGATGATTTCTCGACTCAAACATTCCAGGGTACTTCGGTATTTTTCGCATTTTGAGGCACATTTTCCTTAATATTACTATAAAAACACATCTTAGTGCAATTAATTGATCCAAATCATCTAAACGTATGTAAAATCTCTGTGGTACCTTGCTACCATGAGTGTTATAAATTGATCTGTCGGATTTTTTAGAAAATTTCCGCGAGCTCATTGGGCACATCCCCTCGGAATTTGAACGTCCGAAATTTCTCATAAGAATCCGACAGATCATTTCTACGAAATTAATGGGCACATCCCCTCGGAAATTGAACGTCCAAAACTTCTTCCAAGAATCCGACAGATCATTTTAAAGGAGCTCAATGGGCACATCCCCTCGGAAATTGAACATCCAAGATTTCTCATAAAAATCCGACAGATCATTTCTACAAACTTTATGGGCACATCCCCTCGGAAATTGAACATCCAAAATTTCTCATAAGAATCCGACAGATCATTTCTACGAACTTAATGGGCACATCCCCTCGGAAATTGAACGTCCGAAATTTCTTCCAAGAATCCGACAGATCGTTTTAAAGGAGCTCAATGAGCACATCCCCTTGGAAATTAAACATCAAAAATTTCTCATAAGAATCCGACAGATCATTTCTACGAACTTAATGGGCACATCCCCTCGGAATATGAACGTCCGAAAATTCTTCCAAGAATCCGACAGATCATTTTAAAGGAGATCGATGGGCACATCCCCTTGGAAATTATACATCCTAAATTTCTCATAAGAATCCGACAGATCATTTCTACGAACTAAATGGGCACATCCCCTCGGAAATTGAACGTCCGAAATTTCTTCCAAGAATCCGACAGATCATTTTAAAGGAGCTCGATGGGCACATCCCCTTGGAAATTATACATCCTAAATTTCTCATAAGAATCCGACAGATCAATTATACGAACTTAATGGGCACATCCCCTCGGAATATGAACGTCCGAAAATTCTTTCAAGAATCCGACAGATCATTTTAAAGGAGCTCGATGGGCACATCCCCTTGGAAATTATACATCCTAAATTTCTCATAAGAATCCGACAGATCATTTCTACGAACTAAATGGGCACATCCCCTCGGAATCCGAACGTCCAAAGATTTACAGAACAATCCGACAGACCATTTTTGAGATCAATTTCCAC
Source organism: Ceratodon purpureus (assembly GCA_014871385.1). Classification (NCBI taxonomy): domain Eukaryota; kingdom Viridiplantae; phylum Streptophyta; class Bryopsida; order Pseudoditrichales; family Ditrichaceae; genus Ceratodon; species Ceratodon purpureus. The sequence goes on along the minus strand of CM026433.1, from coordinate 3,467,226 downwards.
TCATCACCACAAATTTGAACGTCCTATATTCAAAGAATAACCCAATTGATCAACTCCAAAGTATTTACCTCGTTTTGAAATCCCTTGCCATGGACTGGATTTGCAACGGCTTGCTCTCTGTTGAACTTTGTTTGCAGCCTATCCTTGGCTTCCTTCACGGCCTTGTCCACAGCTGCCTTCATCTCGTGCCCTGAATCATCACCAGGGTGCTCGTTGATCCAAATTTGAGAAGCCTCCTCTGCGACTTGGGCCAATGTTGCCTGTTTCAGTCCACGTGCCATTAACATCTCGGGACTTGAATCATCCAATTACGAATTGACAGCACTGATTTCTTATAACACTTACGCTGTGTAAAAACGTCACAAATACTTCTTGAGGCATCGAGTGCCACGACTTCTTAGTTGAACTCTTCGTGCGCGCCAGAAGATCCGGCGTTAGAATTCCACTCCTTTCCAGCTCCTCCACAGACATTTGCCCGTACGTCTGTATCTTGTGTAGAGTGTGCGGCAGCCTTTCTTTGACGTAAGCATCCTCATTGGCCCTGTGTCGAATACAACACACACTTCTTTAATATCAAAGATTCTAAATTTCCATGTTATTATATCCAACATCAACATCCGGAGAAAACACAATACTCTTGCACAGTTTAGGACTCACTTGTTGATGGCATGCATTGCTGTCACTAGAGCTTCACGGCTTCCCTTCACATCGAGCAGAATACAGTCCGGCCTTCCGTTTGCTTTAGCCCATTCAAGATCATCTGGGTATTCCACTTCGATGAACTCCCGCCATGCCCTTGTGCGGTGGTTACCATCGAAGACATAAAACATCTTTCCTGTAAGATCTTTTGTCTCCCTGTGCTGCCTGATCTCATCCTCGAACGCAGCGTTCAACACCTTCCAAGCGTTACACCATCCTGACTTCATCTCCTCGGTGACACTTGCGACGTCCCCCGTGTGCGATGTATCTGCAACATAAAATGCCCCAGACCCGGGTCTTATGCCGTTGAAGAACTCAGCTTGCAACTTCTGTACATCACTCTGCATTGCTGGACGCACGAAATCACATGGGATTAACCGGCATAAGGGAATCTTGATCATTGAATATTGGTGAGGTCTGCGGCGCATTTTGAGTAATGCAGCGTATGGGTCCGGCTTCAACTCCTCCCTGAATTGACGGAATGCTTGCCGAACATTCACAGGCTTTCGAGGAGGTTCAATCTCTTCCACCTGCCCACCAAGGCTCAATAGAGTATCAGCGTCGGCTTCGCCATCACCAACTTGGGTCTGATCCTCGGTCTGATCGTCATCCTCCTTGCTGTCCTTGTCCTTGCTGGGTTCTTGCTGAAGCCAGTCCTCCTCCGGCTGCTCACGCGAGCCATCCTCCTGCTGCTCACGCGAGCCCTCCTCCTGCTGCTCGCTCGAGAACCCCGCCTTGCCCACTTCATCATCTCCTTCGAGCAAGGAGCCCATAAAGTTTACTTTTGGTGGGGCCCTGCCATTACGGATGGGAGGTTGCGAACTACCCATATCCTCGTCCATGAAGGAACCTCTCGGAATATCGTCTATCACGCTCTTCACTGCCTCTGTGGCCGCGTCTACCATATCGTGGGAAGTGCTCATCGCGCCCTGCAAGGTAGAGGCACGTTACATGCAAGTCAATAGAAGGCCGCATTTCAGAGCACAACAAATACACCCAAATGCGAAGCATAACATCATAAACCCTAAGAAGTCACAAAAACCCTAAGCAACACTTACAGATGTAATGCATATTATACGGCAATCCGTCACTAGTTGATGTGCACTCCCAATGATTAAAGCCTTGAAAAAACGCCGCTCTTGACACCCACAAACCCTTTTCGGCCACAATAATTCAGACCTCGCACTATCCACCTAAACCTTGCAACGGCAAACCAAATGGAGATGTGCTCTGAAGCCGCCCCTCTGAGACCCTCTCAAAACCTATACTTACACCATTTCAGCATACCCTTAACCTACCAAAGAACCTCACTCCAAACCCCCTCCTTGCATCTCCGACCTCCAACACCGCAACCCTCAGGAAACTGAAGAGCAAGGGTTCCCGTCTGTCAATTTATGCGTGCTCACTCCCTTGCCTCGAGAGGCTTCTATGTCACACTTCTTGCTCACACCCTTTCCACGATTAGCTTCTAAGCCACACTTCCTGCTCGCGGCGGCCCCCACTCTACCCTAAACGCGACAACCATCAATTCCTACAGCTAACTACAATGATGACCGCACCAACTTCCTACTCAAAGTTAAGTATGACAATGACTGTGATGCATGCCAAGAACCTACAAACTTTTAAAACCCTCATAAGCCGCTAGTACACACCGCGGCCGGCTTCAACCCGGTTGGATGATGACAACAACCACTCCCTCCTCTACGCCCAGCGTACCATGAAAATTGCGATGGCAAACTATTAAACCATAAAACACTTATCATGACGATCACACCACTCACTATTCTGATGCCGCAAACCAGTCCTACGAGTACTTGATCCCGCCTGGCACTGGCTAGCGAAAATCTCGCTGATCAATCATGATGCTACAGCTGCGTCTAGAACGTACCAAGACATCGTGCTGACAAGCTTACATCAGAATGTCGCGGCTGAAGAATGGAACTGGCGTGTAGATCGCTGAACACCCTCCTTGAGACGGCCACCGTCATTTGCCCGTCGACGAAGTGATTGCTGCTAACTTTCGTGGCCGATCCTCCAGTGTTGACGCTCGGACACCCTTCAATCTTGGATCTCGAGTCCCTGAGAATCGAGCTTACTGAACGAACAACCTTGCTTTGACTCTTGCTCTGACTCTGATACTTCCTGTCCGTCAAGCGCAACCCCGTCTTACTCTTTCTGCGCTTCTTCCCTGATCTCTCCTGGGTTTCTTCACTGGGGGAGCCTAACCCCCCACTCCGATGTGACTTGGGCATCTGTGACGGTGAACGTAAAACTTACTTCGAAGACAAAACCGGCTCATACTCTTATCAGATCCTTGATGCATTGAGAGAGAAATGAACCTCAACCGTGCTATGTTGAAAATGACTAAGGCCAATGTGTGATGCACTTAGGCTAAATGTCCCCCACCGAGCTCTAAGTTCGCCTATTAATTGAGGTTCCATAGGGCGTCATAGGCTTTGCCATGACGGTTTCTTCTCATAGACGATTTATTTTTGAATCTGTCAGTCATTAATGCTGATTGTGTGCCCAAAATAAAAGCTGTTCAACTATATTCTGGGACATGATACTGGACTTGAACCACGCTGCAATGGTGAACTATCACCTACTTGGTTACAAAACTCTTAAACCACCCAATGCAACAGCCTTCCTGCTTCACTTCGGCTCTTCCACTCTGTGCACATCTTACCCGTAGAGATGGCTCGTATACGTGCTGAAGGTCACGATGTTCCATTCTGTGTCCCATGTAATTCGGAGGGTGTAGGGTCGATTACCGCTATCTTGTTGAGCGTGAGATACAACCTTGTTCTTGAGTCCGTCCATCTTGAGGAAGAAATTGTCAACGACGACGGCGAACTGATTCAAACTGTATATCAGATGCCGATTAGAGCTAAGGATGGTAGGGAGTGGCTTCTTGAGGCTAGAAGATATGTCGTGAGGGGACTCACTGCGGATCGTTGGGCTGCATCCACTGAGATATTAACACCGGGCCGATCCATGACATCGACTGTCGATGTTGGAACCGAGCCCCATCCTGCTGTGAAACAACCCGTAGCTCAACGCATTCATGTCCTAAGTGAGTCAGATAAGGATGATTTCATTACGCCGTCCCAAGCTCAGCCTAGTTCTTCGCAGAAACCAGTATCGGGTAGCTTCAGTGTCATCCCCGGCCTTATGCGTCTTTTTTCCAAACCCGGAGCGAGGAATGCATTGTCGAGGTTGGACTTTAGAGCACTTCAGAGGGATCGGGTGCCATTTCTACCGACCGAGTTTAACGGGGACGTGCTCTTCGAGCTTCCACCAATCCCTGATCGCGGCACTGCAGCGAGCGCAAAGTCGATGGCAGGGATGGATAAGAAGTAAGACGCACATCCATGGTGCAAGACCATGACGACCAACATCACAAACGACCAAGGACTGACTTTCAGATATTCTGTATGTGCAGGTCATCTGAAATGCCAGAACGAGAAGTGCGACTTCTTGCTTCGAGGAGACAAACGCAAGATGGAGGTGAACGAGTCTGAGTGGGACGGTGTCACGCTTACCCCGTTTGTCGTTGGTTGTGATCCTCCTCCGAAGTCCACACTTGTATGCAAAATCTGCAGATATCCCCCGGAATGCATCGCCACGTGCCCTGCAAGGATGTACTACGTGCTCGGGAATCCTGCGATGTCACGTGCGTGTATCCATATCGGTACACATAACCACCCTGTTGGATACGTTGAGTGCAGGGAGACCAAGCAGAAGGTTCTCGACCTACTCGAGTTGCATATGCAGAACACTCCGTACGCCAAGACATCGGCCCTAGCTCTAGAGGCGAGTAAGGATTTTCTGAGTGAGTACCTCCTAACTGCACCGGGGGAGAAGCGGACCATTCTTTCGGACGAAGAGTTGGATGAGGTGTTCAAGAAGTATTATACACTCAGCAAGCCCGGGCTTAAGAATGCCGTGACGACCTTCAGGGGGATCGGTAACCTGGGCATTATCGACGGCATCGCTGCCTTGCGGGGCTGCAGCAAGTGGGAGTTTATTCATGACAATAAATTTCCCGGGCAGGGTTCTGAAGGGGATAAGGTTTTTATCTTTAAGATGTCCGAGAAAGGTCCCGGGTCGGGAGTGGACCTCGTAAAGCGAATGCAACCTGGCGGGGATCTCCAGGATTCCTGGATTATGTTTGATCACGTCAAGCGCACAAAGGGTTGGACAACCATGGCATGTCATGTCTATGACTCTCAGTATTGCCGGGTCATGACTATCGCGATTTGTGATATGCAGTCAGAAGACGTGAGGGCCCAGACCGTGATGTGGCAATTCCTGAACGGAATAATGGCAAAATATGGCTATGACAAAGTCAACTTCAAGGGCTTCATGGCGGACAGCGCCCAGGCCAACTGGAACTGTGTGCGTAAGATCTATGGAAGTGGCGACGCGACGGTTCCAATGCCAGACCGTGAGCGTACGTGCCAGTTTCATTGGGCAACCTCACTTAGGAAGCACACTGAGGCTTACATCATCGGATCAGATTTGCAGAGGCAGCATTACGTGCTTTGCAAGCAGTATCGTGATGCAAAGAACATGGAAGAAGCCGACATTCGTTTCCACGCGATCCGAGCATGGTGGACCTCCTCAGGCGCTACTACTGCCTCCGGTCTTCGTGACCTCGAACTCTGGCTCGTATTTTGGCACTTTAGATATCGGCAGTGGGGAGGCTTCATGCAATTGGTGAGTACAACATCTCTTTTTTTATCCAGTCACTTAATACACTTATTTGACGTAGAATTGATTGAATCAGCAATTTCTTTGATTGCAGGACCTTACGGACGCCGAGAAGGACGAGATGCCCTCTTGCAACCTCTCGGAGACTGTGCACAATATATGGCTTCAGATGTCGGGCAATCGTGGCGACAACATCTACTTTGCCACGGTGGACGATTATGTCAGGGGCTTCATGCAATGCACTAACTATAGCGCCTACCTGCGAGGTGAGACCCCGGGTAAGGGACCTTGCAAAGCCGAACTCCGTTTACGGCGAGCTCAAAAATCAGGGATTCCCAAGCGCCTTGCCGATGCCACTGAACACTTCCATGACGCTCCACAGTTGCTCTCCCGTGAGCCACATCGCGAAGGCGAGGAGCTCTTTGGGTCCACGAAACGGAAGCTGAATCAACCGATCGGATCCGAATATGACTCCCACAGGCCGGACAAGGTAAATTTTTCTCAACCTCGTCTGAGCACTAGGAATACGCGAGCACGCAAGGAGCCTGATGCTGAACGACAGGATTCACCTCCACAAACGGTCCAAGCGGCACCCCCATCGCCAGTCTCAAGCCCGGACGAGAACAGGAGTCGTCATCACGTAACCGCTGTGGAGGAGACGGATGTGGACGAGAGTATGTGGCACCTTGTCAGGCTTCCAAAGGGATCGGCGAAGGCGTGTTTTGCTCAACAGGCGAGGACGAATAAGAAGTGCACGGCGAGGCTCATACGGGGAAAGAAGGCTACAATTGTGCCATGCTACTGGGGCATCTTCACCGACGTCAGGAAGGATCAGCAAAAATGGATGCAGTTCTGCTTCTGTAACGACGACATCCAGAGATGCGTCATGGGTACTAAGCGGAACTGGGTCTCCAGCATGCCCCCTCCCCCGCTTGTCTGGCCTGTCAAGCGTGGCTCTCGCCTTTCAAAGAGGGACATACTTGACCTCGAGGCAGCCGGTTTCAGACTCCCTCAACGCCAAGAATTACCCGCTCACCAAGTTTTTCACGACGGTGCATCTCTCCCACAGCGGCCACGGTTTGACCTATCGCAGTGGAGTGTACCCCCTGCTCCAGGAATATATCCCACGGTGCGAGGAGGATTCAAGATTCGGCGTTGTAACCGGGTGCCACGAACAGAGCACGAGAACAACTGGGCCTCATCTACTCTACTCTCCATTCGAATCCAATCAGTCACACTCATACCTAACCCAGGTTTCGGGTGCATCATCAGCGTTGTCTCTGAGACCGTATCGGAGTCCAACGTCTACAAAATAACAGTTGGCCCGGAGCCCGCCTGCACCTGCCCCAACTTCAAGGAAATGTCCATCAAGTCGCTGGGAAAACGACCTCCCTGGGTGCCTTGCAAGCATCTCTATTACATCTTCAATGCTATATGCAACCTTGATATTCACCAGGACTCCTACATCCATGCTCCAAGCCTCAGCTTTAACGAGGTCAAGGCTATTTTTCAGAGTGGCCTTCTTTCGCTTATCAATGTCTAGGTTTGCTTCTGATGTGTCTTTTTCCCCTACCTTCATCCTAGGGCGCTCGGTACGAACTCGGTGACATTTTTATTCCTATTACGTCACAGATTAAAGCGGTGGCAAAACAGCTCGTATTCATGTCGGATATTCAGATCATGTGTTGGCATGAGCATCGTTTAGTATACGGTTCAATCCAGACATTTTTGTATATTTGTATTTATTTCTATAAATATTCTAAGTTTTCCCAGAAATTGATCTACTTTATGCGCCAACGATAGTAAAATTTCATATTATCAATGGTACCCAATCACACCGAAGACATAGAATGCACATGCTCTCACTTCTCTGCTATGTAACTGTTGCATCCATCCAAACGCCGTCGCAATTCTCATCCCGAAAAACGTTGTCGTCATGGCATAATGAAGAATTCTGATATTGGGCCGGGTCCCCCTCATCACGGCCCCTTCCCAAACCCGGCTGACGGTTTTTTTGAGTCCACTTCGTTCCCCTCCCGCGGCAGGGTACCTTGCCTCAAGTCCGTCCCGGAAATCATCTGACGGATCCGGCACTACGTTCTGGGTCCGAACCAAAACCACGGGTGGCGCCCTTCCACCACTTGAAAGAACTACCCTACGGGTAACAAAATGACATCTCAGTAATTTAAGTCCGGTAAAATTCATGTTGATCTCCCGGATGACACAATATTGCAGGGATCCTACTGCCGGATTTTTTGGCAGGTATATATCCCGTTATATAATCATCCCGTTTGCTCCATTAAGAGAGATATATGTATTGTATTCTAAATGATGATTAGATAATGTTTTGGAGGTCATCGAAATGCACGCTTTCCTCATAACCAGAGTTCAAAAAATCTCGGTTAACTCACCTGAATCCTGCCAGACTGCCGCCGAATTCGTGAGAGTACGATACACCTCAATCGATAAAGCTGTATTCAATTACCAATGTTTCATTGCTGATTCCGGCGCTCTGTGATTGCTTGTGGGATGGTCTCTATATATGAGGTTAGTGGAGATCGCATAATCATTCTCAGCTGAAGCCTCATGCCAATGGACCTCGCGATGAAACCAATCTATTTTAGCCTAGGCCGTAAATCGCGAATTATGTTAGACACCAGCTCCATGATGGATCCGCAGATCGGGGATATTGTATTTCGCAAACCCTCCGCCCAGGCCAAGATTGAGTTCTCACTCTACCAGTGCGCTGAGGATTGGTCTCAGAATTTTAAGACGTGGCTTTTGAAAGTGTTTACCTGCAGTGTGGTCTTTGATGATCAATTTCTCCATTCCGTTAACGCTCCAAAGATGATGAGGTGCATCATGCTTTTTGTCTGGGTACCTGGCCAAGGCTTTCAAGAAGCACCTTCCGGTGGAATCATGACACCTCATATTCCTCCGAGTGAGTCCACAACCTTTCATCGACTGAGTCAGGTGGGGTTCTTCCCGGACGGCAATAGCGTGACGTTGTGTTTTGCGCAGCCCTCCCCACCCGACCCAGTCACGTTTCTGAGAGTCGATTTCTGGAGGGACACGTACCGCCAGGAAGCGTATTCGGGGCTGCAGGTTCTTAACGTTGTTGACAACCCTTCCACGCAGTGCCCTACGCTGCGCATGATTTCTCTATGGAAACGAAATGGCGAAAGATGGATTTGTGATAGTTCTGTGATAGGTCCAAGTCTGCAGTCTGTATCGGAGGTGGCGAAGGAAGTTCCCGTTTGACATCTATGTTGACAGCATCGTGATATAGTCGCTGTTTTGTAACAGGGTATAGTCGTTGTACTGCTTTTAACTTGCTCCCTTAATACATATGTAATCACTTTGATATCAGTCTATCTTTGCCAAGCTTACATTTGCACTTTGTTTGAACCACTACACTTTAATTCTTGAACCAAATTAACAGCAGACTGTGCATCATCAAGCCCCGTTTCACAAACCAAGTGGCTGTGTATGTTGAGTTCTTTGTCACTAAACTGTCCCACAAACTATTTTCATTTCCTATCTCACTATAATCCAGGTACCACCGGCTCCAGATGATGCAGTAGTCCGGCCGTCGGAGTCCCATGACACTCGGTCGTCCTTCCCTTCACCCTACTACCTTAGTACCGCACCCCTACCATTCTCCTGTATGTGGCTGACGGATTCGTCAGTAAGTTTAGTCTTGCCAACAATATCGAGGGTGCCCACCCGTTCAGGACTAACATTGGAATTGTAGAATTACGTCACGGTAACTTATGGTTTCATAATGAATATAAAAGTTCATAACGCCGGCCGTCCTTCGCACTACGTCCTTGTTACGGATCTTAATTGTACCCAGAATGGAGGTGAAACATGTCACATTAGATCGAGTGAAATTGAAATGCCAAAATTGAAATATTTTCTCGCCCCCCATGTCATTCTTTATTGTACCCAGGTTGGTTAAGATACATGATAACGACATTTAGATTTCCTAGGCTCGGACGATGCTACGGCTGCAACCACTAATGCAGTTCACACTTAAATATTTTGTTAGCCTTACTACTGCTCAACGGCAATACTATCTTCTCCATCAACAGAAAAGTCTAGCCTCTCCCATCCTTGGTGTTCTTCAAGATTGATTGCAGTATCAGTCGCCGATATGGTTGGCGTTGTTGGTCTCTCTAAATGCTTGGGCAATTGCGATACGTACATCTTTCCATCCCCAACGGCACCAGCATATGGATTGGCCGCGCATCTCAACGTCCTTGTCACGATCGGTCTCATCATCTTTGGCTTCCAACACGGACTTGCGATCCTTGGAATGTTCCTCGAACCGCGAAGCTGAGAATATGGGCCTGCTCTTGGAGGAATCAAGTTCTCCATGTTTTCTGCTTTGTCGATCACAGCCACTTCCCTTCCAGACTGAATCGAATAGTCACCTAGGTTTGAGAGGATATCAATTACTTCGCACTCTTCCGCACTCGGAACCCAAACTTCACAGTCCTCTTTCACCATCCCCATGCCGCTAATCACTTGCGCACATCTGAGGTACCTCAACATTCTATGGTCGCCCAAGAGCGTCTGTCGGATTTTACAGTCTTTCCGCTGCCAATATTCGGGGGCGGTACCTCGCAATTTCCACGGTTATATGCCACACATGCTCCACAAATTTCCACGGCCATGGGTCCCCGGTGCGTTTTTTGCACACGAAAATATTGGCCCCGGTGCGGTTTTTGTCTGCTCACTTTTGACCCCCGGTGCGATTTTTGGCTGCTCACCGCTCACTGCTCACTGCTCGCCGCTGCCACAGTAGCATCGCTGAACAATAAGGTGTCTTACCAAATTAAGTCGTGACTATAGTTTATTTCGTATGTAGTGAATAATCAGTGAATTGCCGAGCCTCTTCTCTATGACATTTGGTATTACTGCAGTAGTATCAGGCATTTCTGTACGACGTAGTACCTACATCCCTCCGGATGTATACAAGTTTTGGGAATGGGTTCGCCATACGAATTAAGGTGGACACCTTAATATGGGGATTTCGATCCAGAACCGCTGTTACTAATTTAAATTGCTTTGCCTCCAACCGAGCGTCCTTTCTAAGAATGAATGGGTTAATTTGTTGATCTCCTTTTTCGTGGCGTGTAGTTAATAATCCCGCCACTGAGCTCAAACTTCGTAGAAGGGTATTATTTACTTGATAATTTAATTCTGTTTTTTTTCACTGCAAATGCGACAGATGTCACCTTCGTTTTAAGGTGGCCACCTTAATCCTGTCCAAGTGGAAGTCGATTTACTGACTCATATTACCAAATTCTGATTTTCTCTTTTGATTAAGTTTAGCTCGGATTCTTTTCTATAATCTTGCGGATTCTGTAGTTTCTCGGTAGGAATTTCTGTAGGTATTGAATTGTTGTCTTTGGGCCATGGCCTTTCGATTGTTATGGATAACAGTTGATATACAATTTCTTTATCTCTGTAGATTGTGTTCTGCTTCAAATTGAGGTGATCACCTTAATTCTTATACTGACTATTTTGCTACTTCGTGTGCAGGTGAACGCTGCTTTGGGGTTACCTGAAATTTCGGCCTCAACGGTGAGCTTTCTCCGGCGCCTTGAGTTCAGCGACTGTATAATCAAACGCCGAGGTGATATGTTTGCTCGATGTGGTACCTGTGATAGGAGGAAGCAAATGAGGGATGCCCATCCTTTGGGTTCTTCCGCTTACGCATTTTATGCGAAGTTATTAGACCGCCATCTTGCAGAGCAGGAGGCGCACCGTCAGGCATATTATGCTGCACGATATCTGTCTATCCAGAGGCCCGAGCAGGTGTTGACTATTATTCACGATAAAATGGATCATTCGAAAACGGCTTCACCATGCTTGGCAACGAAAAACAAAAACACCGATGGACTAATGAAACTCCCTGTGTCAGTGACGGGTATGATAGCCTATGGTCATGGCGATGTTCGATATGCTCATTACGCTCTTGATCTTTACAAAGCTGATTCGAATCATACTGTTGGGTCTATTGCAAGACTTCTCCGAGATCTTGAGCAGCCTAAAGCATCAGCCACTGGCTGCGTGTTCCAGAATTCTGGAAGGACTCCGTTGTTTAGCGCACTGCTAGAGGGTAAAGAAAGTTGCATTCAAGCTCTAGGAATTTCAGGGGCATCTAGAGATGCAAGTCCTCTCCCGCCGGTTCTTCATGTCCAACTTGACAATTGTTGGAAGGACAACAAAAGTAGGTTCGTATTTTGCTACTGGTCTCTTCTTGTTGCAAAGGGTGTTTTTGAAGAGGTTTTTGTATCGTTTCTACTTGTCGGTCACACACATGAAGATATTGACGCCTCTTTCGATAGGTGGAGCATGAAACTACGAGAGAATGATTATCCTACACTACCCTCTCTGATGGAGTCTTACATGAACATAGACGAGAACTGTGGGAAAGTAATTCCACATCTGATTGAGGAAGTTCCTGACTTCAAGGCATTTGTTGAGCCATACATTGCCAAGGATGGAGACAAACTTATCGGGCACACTAAAGGGCAACAGTTTAAGTTCTCCATGCGCGATGGTGAACCGATTATGCAGTTTAAGATTCAATGCACAGACGAGCTCTGGAAGCCTACCGAAGGAATAAAACTTTGGAGTACAGACATTGCAGGGAAGCAGATGTTGCCCGATGGAGAGCCGCTTGCAGCTGTTCCTATTGCAATGCGAAACAAAGACGAAATCGTGAAGGGTTTGGCGGGATTTATCACCTATTGGGAGTCCCTTGCAGCACAAGATGATTCGGGAAATTATCTTGCACGGCACGGGCACCTGATTACGTACTGGAAGAATGTGAGAGACGCGCTTATGTTACCGACTCCAATTGCATTACCGTCGCAGCAACTTTTGGACGGATTTTGGCCTACGACTCGAGTACATGAGGGAGCGAGAGATATGTTCCATGGTGATGGGAGCGTAAGGGAGGAGTTTGATGTAGATGACCACTTCATTGGGCCGGCAAGGGCTAGGCCGCAGCCTTCATTTCGAGTTGCCCGGGATTGTGCCGAAGGCTTCAGGCTTTTGTTGCGCCCCGGAGAAAGTGAAGAGGAGCCGAAACCTGTGTGGTTGGCCCTGGCCCTATCCGACCCAAAGCTATCAGCAACGAGTGAACACTACAAACATATTTATGTCCAGTATTTCACACCTCTCAAGAAGGACCGCGAAGTGCAGGATTTCTATCGTGGATGGGATATCACTGGAAGGAGTGCGTTGAGGTGGAGGGCTGATTCGACACAACCACCATGCTGGGTACACACAGACTCCATATTGACCGCATGGAGACCTCGAGCTGGAGCTGTTAACATTGGCATCCCAGCTTTGCAAATTGCAATAGCCAAGGATAATTTGGATCGGTGCTCGGACTCTGCTTCTGAATCCGATGATTCAGGTACTGCATAGAGCTGAGGACTCTTAATGAATGGTGTTCCATCATGTGAGGTATTCTTTGATGTTTCTCTAGCTTTCGATAGATTTGTTTGTTGAAGGTGATATGACATTAAGGTGTTCACCTTAATCTTACGTGGTCCTCCTATGTTACCCTCAGGCAGTAGTGTGGTTAACATGATAGTGTAATTAGAGATACCTTTGGATAGATTTTTTGTTGAAGGTGAGACGAAATTAAGGTGTTCACCTTAATCTGACATGATCCGTCTACGTTACTGTCAGGCTGTTCTGTGGTTATAAGGTAACGTAATTACAGATACATTTCGATTCACCTTCTCTTGGAGGTGAGATTACATTAAGGTGTTCACCTCAATCTGACATGGTCCTTCTATGTTAACATGAGGGTGTGGTGTCGCTAATGTGTTACGTAATTAGAGATTTAGTGATTGCAGAATTATTTCTAAACTTTGTACGTAGTATATTGTAGTTTAGAGGGGGAGAAAGACCAGCGGATTGTGTGGTTTAGGTTTGTAGGATCAAGTGTTGGTTTTAAGATAAAAGTTGTATGTCGTTTTCCAAATAATTAACTTTTATATTTTGAAATAAAGATAATTCAACAGATTTGGGATTGTGAATCAGTGAGAAATGTCTAGTTATAAATCATCGTTCATATGTGATCCCTGCAAAGGTAGTTGGCCCTGTAAGTGTCATCGAGGTCTATGCTGTATTGTGTCAAGTTGAATAACCTAACAGTTGAAAAGGGGTAAAGTAAGCCTCTTAACTTGAAGAGTGGTATGTATGATAATACATTCAGCAGAAGGTGTGTTATATATATTTGAATATCAGGAAGGGTGTTCTTGGCGGAAGGTGACCAACTTTATTTTGTGTTCAAGCCAATCCTTTTACTTGCAGTAGTTCCTCACTTCCACATCGTCTTGGTTGAATTTTGTGCAATGGATACGTGTCACGATAAACATATCGTATGGAATTACGTAGACATCGTTGACTAAAGCTGTTAAGTGTAGACCCCTCAATTTGCTCATAATAAAATTAGCATGTTTCTATATATTCAGTCATGTACTAAAATAGTGCAGTGGTCAGGATTATTGTATAACAGAGGGGGATCAAATTTTCATCGTAGGGTAGATGAATACTTTCATGGTCTCCTAACATCTCGATTACGTAGCCGTTTTTGAGATATTTGAGTCTAAGAGGTTAGCATTAAGGCGGTCACCTTAATCATATTTGAGTAACGACGTTGATCATTTTCAAGAGGTGAAATTCTAGAAATTAAGGTGGCAACCTAAATCTTGTATATGACTTATTTATGTATGAGTTTGAACGGATTTTCACAAGGGCAACAAATAAATTTTACATCACTTGAGGCCCTCATACAAGGGCATGTCCATCAATAATTAAAGATTGATGTAGCCTAAAAAAACATCCATGTGAATATTAAGTAGGAAAATATTTTTACATTTTGGACATGGTTACTTCGAATCATAGATTCTAGTCCATATTATCTAGTGTAATGATTGCCATTGTTTTGAATGAATTTTAGTTGACAGTTTTTTAAGAGGAGCAAGTAATGTAATAGTAGGCCATTGTGATGATGAAATGATGAGATCTCTATATTAGAATGTGAAGTATATGTTTTGTCGCCAAGCCATGGCTCAAATCTGTTGGTTGGAATGAGTGCGTTCCATAAAATCGGTCCGGGTTCGAAACCCATTGGACTCGTTGTGAGCGAATTTGTGGTACTTCATGGCTTGGTGCTGCTAGGGAGAAATTCACAGGCAGGAAATGTTGTACCAACCAACAGGGCCCACCCGAAGCACCTGAGACAGAGCTTGAAGATGCAGTGACAAGATTTAACAACGGTGGCTGTTGCCACCACCTCAATAAAAGGCGGTAGTTATCACTACCCCTTTTATGAAGTACAACTTTTTATATCACATGCATTTAAGGTGGTCATCTTAATTGCTTAGACATAATTAGCAAGAGTGCCAAATTGAATACATTATATATCTTGAACATTTTTATCCTCTATTGTGTTAACTAGCAAAATAAATGTTTATATATAGTTGATATATGAAGTATATTTAGTACAAGATATTTTCCGTTATTTGGTAAGATACAAATAGTTTAAGCATCTCCTATAATTATAGAATTTATTGAGAATACTGAACCATGCTTTGGACAAATTGAGTACAAGATCCAAAACACTAAAATAAAGATCGCTTTGCTCATTACTTCTGTCTTGAACATTCCAAAAGACTTACAATCCACATTGTAAGCAAGTTATCGGTTGTATTTTTTAAATCTGAAATTGTAATCTTGTATTGTTTTGAATAAAATTCCAGAAACTTCTCATCTAATTTCTGCAGTGCTCCGAACAAATGACAGATGTATGCAAGGAATATTCCGAGTACAGTTCGTTGGAAGTTATATTTACCAGTATGTTCCCAATGAGTTCCCCATGTGTTCCCAATGTGTTCCCAATGTGTTCCCACCAGGTTCCCAATCAGGTAGCCGACAATTACAGATCTAATAATTCCCTGACCTATGACACATTTCATATATTCGGAACATTTGAGGTCTTCCTGATATTCCATTAATTAAGATGGACATTCCAATTTTAAGGTGATGAACAAATTGGTACATGAGAAATTCCCAAATTAATGAATATAGTGTTCATACAATTCATCGAATTGACATACTGTAATGACTGATTCTCTCCAGAAACACTTCTAGCCAAAACTAACAAATACAATCCATTAATTGCCAATATCATTGCTAAAGGATGGAAAGTCAACCCTCTCATAGTCATCACAGCTGGCGCCCGAGCCACCACATACATTCCATCAATGAAACTACTCGAAGACAACTTCAAAATTCCTATGCCTACCATCAAAAACACCTTTAAAAATATAAATACCATTGCCATACAATACGCCATGTCTATCCTTCTCCACAAAAGAAGAATAGGAAACCACCAACCATTACCAGAGACATTTGACCACCCAAGACATTTGACCCCCCATAGCCAACACTATAAA
Source organism: Ceratodon purpureus (assembly GCA_014871385.1). Classification (NCBI taxonomy): domain Eukaryota; kingdom Viridiplantae; phylum Streptophyta; class Bryopsida; order Pseudoditrichales; family Ditrichaceae; genus Ceratodon; species Ceratodon purpureus. The sequence continues at coordinate 3,451,321 of CM026433.1, read as the reverse complement.
AACAAAAAATTTAGTAGCTACAACTACTTTATTTAACTGTTAACATACGGGTGATAAGTCTCTTGTCACTTTTCGCAAAGGTGGCTGTTAGTTGGCACAACTCATTTCTTGCCTGCGATTGCTCACTCAGCACTACCAAGCCACTTCATCCCCCACATTCGCTCAAACGAGTCTATCAAGGTTCAAACCCGGACTAGATAAATGAGACAAATGTTCACCTCGAACCAACAATGAGCTTGTGGCTTGGTGATCAAACTTGTACTGCAAACTAACTTATATGCTGATTCTTATGGTTTTTTGTTACTGGTTACTTGTGACCAAAGTGTCTACTCTTGAAAAGGGGAGTAGATCTTTACTTCCATACCTTTGTCCTGTGGGCTTTGGATTGGGGGTAAATCGAACATGCACTTAATTCACGTTGGTCTCCTTCGGAGACCAAAGTTCATCTCTCCTTAAAAATTCACTAGATTAATAATCACAATCATAAAAATAATAACATATAATATGATAATATTAGTATTATAGAGAATTATATAATTAATATACTTTGTATTGTTGATATAGTCATAGTAATTGTTTTATTCTTAAAATCCATAAACAATTTTTTATCTTGTTAAATAAAATTCATCAAATTTTACAATCTCTACTTCATTTTGGATGTCAACGCATAATTAAATTAATTTAAAGTATCATGATTGAAATTTAACCCTTTAAATAATATGAATGATCAATAAATCTCTTTTAATCTAAAAGAATTTATAATAGCATTTTGTATATGAATGTATGAGACATTTGAATTCTTTCTATTCAATTCAATACTGCTCTTTTTTATAAAAAAAAACTCAATGTTTTTCAAGTTACATTGCTGTATCAAAACATTCAAAATTAAAAAAGAGAACACATACATGTTGTGCATCACTATATACTTTCAAATTTATCTCTCTGTGAATATTTTATAAAAGCCATCTTCACTTGACTTCATCTAAAGTGCATTCATGAACAAAGAATCATGAGAAAAATTTGGCATCATTCAAAACACCACATTCCATCTTTGCAAATCAAGTTGTAAACCTGATCAACATTTTCTTCACAAAAGATTTTATTATTGATACAAGAGTTATTAAAAGGTGAAGCATTTGTTACTTTCATTTTAGTTCTTTCATTGTATATGTGGTGTCAAAATGAATAACTATTTAATAAGAATGTTTTGAAGCTCCAACCAAAGTACATGTGCCAAAAAAAACATGGAAGAGTTTTGTTTAAGAATAACAATTATTTGTCATTTTTATATAATCATGAATAGAAAATATATTATAGAAGGATTTAGTTTTACTTAATAGATAAATTTTTACAAGAACAATGTTGTTATCACATTCCAAATTAAATTTGTGAAAATTAATACAATTAAGAACTATGTCAATTTTTATTTTTTTAAAAGACTCTTCATTGCTTAGTTTGTATTCATTGTCATTTTATATGATTCCTCTATGCATTGATTTTGTGGGCATATTTGGATAACTTTCTTATGGAATAAGAGCTGCTCCATGATCCCTGATCTTCTTAACCATGGAAGGTTTTACAACAGCGTGCTGTCCTTGTCACCACAAGTACAATGTAAACCAGCTTTCAGAAATGCTATGCTCCGTATGTGATTTAAGGAGAAGTTTGCCTTGTCCATGTTAACAAAATGAGATTTCGAAGTGAAAAGCTAAAACATAGGCGATCCATGATACATGATAATTCAAATGATGTCACTATCTCTTCATTCTACACTCTACATGTCATCACCCTTATCGACTGCACACCGATTGACGGCCAACTCCTCAGTCTTGAGACCTTTAGAAGAAAAAATCATGATTCTCTAACAGAAGAAAAATTACATCAGATGCTGCCCATTCAGTGCAACATTTCCAGAGTCAACTCCCATGTATTCATCGTTTAGTAGAGCTAAAGATCATGAGGTCGAAGATCATCGGCATCATACAGTGTAGACACCTCACCTTTCAGATCACAATTCCACATCAGGTACAAATCCAGGCGGAGCCCATCTGACGTACCTTCAGCGCATGTGTTCCCCGTGATTGTATTCTCGTCGGTTTGCCCATGATTTACAGGAGCATGCCACTTAGTACTAGTGCTAGCCCAGCTCAATGTCTTTAACGAATCATTGGCTTATACTACAAAATCCACAATTGCCCATCCAGCAGATCCTAACCCGAGAGATAAACTGCTTAGAGGTAATGTACCATCGGCACCCAGAAGACGTATAGCCATCTGTCTCAGGCAGATCGTCAAGAGGGAAGTTGGGCAATTCAGGATTAGTTAGACCAATCTGCAATATTTACGATATTCCAAACTCAGGCTGCTAGCTCCTGCTAAGAACACTTTCCACCATCGAATTGCTGAGGATGCAATTCTGACTGCGGAAGGTACTCTCGAACAAAAGACGACCATTGAAGACTGTAAATGAAAGGTATCACCAGCAGTTGATGGTTAGTGAGGTCGCCGCATCTTGGAGACGAGGTTGGGTTCCTTATACGAAACCACGACTTCCGACGCTCGTCTTGAAGGTCGCCCACCTATAGACATTCTCGACGGAAGCTGAGTTTGATTTTGGTCTGCTTCTTTGGGCGCCCTACAGGGGGATGAAGCTTGAGTTCTGCTTAAGGAAGGCCTCGACGCTAGGAGCGAATCCGTATGGCGAACTGGAGAAGTGGATCCAGGCGTACAAGGTTGCGAGGCAGCTTTCTTCTGCAACCTCGGGAGTGCACCATTAGAAACCGCCAACCCACTGGATGTAATCGAGAAAGTTATATCATGCACAAGGTTCTTCTACTTAAGATCTGCGTATGACTGGAGCTAGCAGACATACCTGTAAAGAAATATAAGCCTCGCTCCTTTTACGCGGTGTTGATGGTTGAGACGACGCTCTTCGCTGAGGACTGTTCGGTCGAGCAGGAGGAGGATTCTTATCATAGGGATTCTTGTGCACTCTAATTGCTAGTCTAGGCCCTGTAGACTTGGTTACTCCAGCTCCGTTACATTCACTTCTGGACGCCACGTCGCCAACACGATGCTCAGTGCTACTCCATTCACTAACAGCAGTCTCGCTTTCCGTGACCTCACTGCGGGAGGCTCCAAACGATGGATTACCTTGAGAGATACAAGAGGTACTGCCAGCTGACAGTTGGGGCTCAGACTCCTCGACCTCTTGCATAGGTTCCAGGTTGTTGAGGTGACCATATCGGTTGTTGTAGCGTTTACCTGAGCACTTAGCAACTGGCCGGTCAGGAAAATTTGGCACTGTAAACACACAAGAGGTTTGTTCTCCGCAAATGCGGAGGTAAACCACCAGAAATACTTTAGCGAACTAGTTTGCAATACCTGCTAAATCTATGATAACTTCGGAAGACACGGCTAGTGTATTACAATTCTGATCTAGGTCATGGTGGAGAGAATTTACACGTTGGTGTATAGTTTAGAATACTGGGCGGTACAGACGTATTCGTCGCGTGAGAAACTCAAAACTTAATCTACTCACTCACACATCTGTGACATTCCAGAATCAGGGCCTTATAAACTTCAAGCATTTCAGTTAATCCAGATCCCTAGAGGATGACAGAATATTACCTGTAATAGTCGTGACCGCGCATTCCTGTAGTCGGACCTTCGACTTTGAGGAGTTATCCTTTTGAGACAATCCACTTCCTTTAGGTCGTCCCCCACCTCTGCCAATTATAAAACTCCATCAAATTCACGAAACACTGTAGATCCACGTTTTTTTGTAGTAACATATCACAAAGAACCCTTGGAAACCAGCAGCACAAGCAACAGCAACTTTGAGCTACCTGGTCAGTGAGACCACGTGTTAACTGTAATCAAGCATTCCTAATTCAAGAGCAATCTGTGGGCTCCGTCTGTTTCGGTCATCGTTGTAGAAATGCCGATACGGATGGTTTGCAAGTAATGGACGAACTCAACCAATGATCCCATAGAAGGGCTATACTCATAGCCGAGGTGACTGGCTTCAGGAGTGAATTATTACCTCGTGGTGACTGAAGTTGTGTCAAGGCAGCTGGCCGGATACGCGCTTGTAGAGGAATTCCAGATGTCTGGCTCCAGTCCCACTGCGAGAGATCTCAAATCATTATATTGAAAGATATTGAGAGCAGAGTAGGTTCTCGTAAAGAGGTCAGCTTCCATCCATAAGAAACCTTCGCAAGAGGCTCGACAAAGTTAGTCAGAGGAAAATTACCTCCATTCAGCGTCATCGAATGCCTTCGAGCAGAACTATTCCGTGTTCTTCGTGTCGCAGTGGTTGGAATATCGTTGGTATTCACCAGGTCATTGGAACCCTGCATAACAGGGAATCGAATCAGCATCTAACGTCATTTCTATCGGGATCTGAAAACAAATTTCTTATCGTTCTGTACATTCATTGGTTGCTTAAATTACTGGATATGCTTAATGAGGATATTATTTAAAACGTACACTATTAGAAATAAGAAGTGGCGAAATCCTCTTTTACAGGACCTCAATATAACCTATAGAATAAAGCGTTGTCATCGTTGGAACAATTACCTTCTCCTTCTCCTCAGAGACTCGCTTCAACTGCTCTTGTATCTCTGCTAGTCTCGTCTGGATAAATGGTGACAGGCAGAAAATTGAGTGAGTAGGGATGTCTTGCACAAAGTTAATGTTCATAATCGGACATAGGCCATCCGTGGAAGCGTAGGCACACGAGAATGGGATGATATGTAGTACCTGAAGCTCACTCTCATTGATTTTGTAGACTAGTACCATTTGCGAATACTCATGATGTAGTAGCTTGAGCTGCGCAAATGTTAGAACCAGGTTGTAAAGCATCAAAATTGAAAAGGGAAATCATATCAGGTTAACCGTAACAATGCAAGATGAAAGACTGGATGGAAGCAATTCAGTGACTTAGTGAAGATGAAATACTTACTTGTTCCCGTACGTAGCTCAGCTCCTGCCGAACACAGGTACAGGAAAGTGAAACACAAGGATGAATCTTTTGGAATGTATCTTAGTAAACTCCTATCCTTCCTTACAAAAGCCAAGATATCTCAATCCATCCCAGAGGGTCTCAACTTACAAAAGCCATAACGATTGTGAGGCATAGCACATAAGCTGTGTGAGTTTCAGCAAATGTGACGTATCACAAGCACAAGCTGTAAAAGCTCATTCTTATTTTACGCAAGTGCACCTATGAGGCATGCGTAAAAGATAAAAGGCAGGCAAAGAGCGCTTCCAATAACAAGATTGGCTTGGAGTAAGGAGTTTGGGAATCAACCTTGGATAGGCGGGTGTTGAAGGTGATAATCTCCTCGTTCTGCTGAGATCGCTTGCAGATGTTGGTGTAAAAGTCTCTCTGCATTTTCTGCATGAATAACTTTTGCGTTTCTATCTCCTGACTGTTTCATGAATTGGTTAAGGTTTCAGTCACGAAATGTGATTATTATGCATCAACCAAATGAAGATCGCTTGACGTCTAGTCATCATGCAGGAATAGAACTTAAAGTAACAATGACTTGCTCTCGAGTTAAGGCGTACTGAACACATCAAGTCACCGAGAATTCTGAGATCATAACAAACCTTTAAGCTAGCTGAAAGAAGTTCACTAAAACCTGAGGCAAATACGTAGACACTGCACATGAGGGTAATTTGAGCTTTCTAAAGTGGTCCGAACGTGTCGTACTCCGACGGAATTTGGACCAGCATTACTTTATTTCTCCTAACAGACCAATTAGTTTTCAGAGACGTGAGCACATCTTTTGGAAGCAGAATTAAGGTGGATACTCTTTCTCAGCAATTATCATATCCTTCTCAGCATTTATCTGTTCGAGCGTCTTGATATCCTGTTTTCAGTAGAAGTGTGAGTTAGTTCCATAAACATGCACAGCTGCGGTAGTAATTCTACATTGCAAATTCAACTGCTAGTCACGCTATGGAGCACAAGGTATAAGGGAGGCACGCCAGCTCTTAAGGTTGATATGATCTCCCATAACCAAAGCCCTGGCCTGTTCGGAACTAAGCGTAAGCATCTGTTGCATCAGAAATCAAAGTGCGGCCAGGCAGGGATATCTCATATGGTCCCGTTCGATTTCAAGTGACCTCATGAATCCATCAGGCATAAGTATCAAAGTAAGAATGACTAAAATGCGAGCAAGAGACTGCGTAAATTACCTGCTGCAGCTGCAAATCGGGCTTGCTGTAGCATTGAACGCTTTTGACAAGCTCGTTCTCGTTAGTCCAGCCGTTCCCATTGATGATATTGGTGATGTTTGAGAGACGGCCCCTATGCGATGGCGTCGTCCCTAGCGTCTTCCTCGCTGTCCTAAACTCCGCGGCCATCGCTTCCTCAAACTCCTAATGATTACAACTCTGTATCTAACTTCTCACACAATTTCTAAACGCCCCTAGCCCGTCACATCACCCTGCCTCTGCGTGCATAGTCCACATCTGCTCTAATCACCTCGTCGTACCTAACCTTCATAGAGAAACGTCGGGGAAGTGAACAACAGCTGCTACCAAGCGCCACTAAAAACGTACAACTACTGAAACCAGCCGCTACAGAAAAGAACTACAAGCCGCAATCACCTGAGGCTGTAGACGATTTAAGAAGCTCTCAGGAAAGGTCTCCCTCTCACCAGCAACGCAGCAAAACTAAAAACAACGCAACCTAAATGTATAAATGCATCACACGCACACTCTCAGTCCAATGCGAAGTCCTGTTCAGGAAATTATTTCTGCCACACTCGCTGCTCACTTCGGAAAAATCGCACCATCTCTCCTCCAAACCTTAACCAAATCCAAACGACAGCAAGGAGTACCTTCTTACAACTACAGAGGAAGGTGAAGAGCTAATGCGGCACTAAAGTCAAGCTAAGCTACGCCAACTGTTCATTAAGAATCAAATTCATGCCAGAGACGGAAGAACAAACCTCTCAGAAATCTCTCCTCACAACTCAATCACCTCACGGAATTCCTCTCTCAAGCCTCCCAGAGCGACCAAAAACGCCGCAGATTCGCCAAATGATAGCACTCGACGCCTGCCGCCACAAATCGAGCTAATGCGACAACTACTGCCAAGAAAAACTACGCAAAAAACGCCAATGCTTAACGAACCGAAAGATGGAAGAGCCAGATTCACTAAACCTCTTCTAAAAACTCAACCAGCTCACGGAATTCTTCCATTCGACCTCCAAAACACTTCAACAAAACGCCGTGAATTCGTAACATGAAAGTGCGAGGCGCCCGCCACAACCAGACATCAGCGGCATCCGTGTTCGCAACCTCGATCTCGCACGCCAGTCGAGCAAAGACGCATCACCTGCGCAAAAACTGCCTTCAGAGCGCAACTCTTCTCGAAAAGCTCACAACAGAGTCTCCTCGAAAGTCTATTTTAGAACCATGCCCGCTTAGGTATCAACCCATGTAAAAGCTATAGTATCACTGAGGTATTGAAATAGTATCAAAGTGGTGTTATAGAGGTATACGAGGGTATCGACAGAAGAGTTGGCGGTTCTGGTGTCTTGAGAGGAACGCGAGGCTCGGGGGAGGTTCGAGATGCGCATCCAACTAACGGCTCCCCGAACCTGGCGTTTGAGGCTCCTGCTCAGGTTCGGGAGAACGGAAGCGAGGTTGTGGGAGAGGTTCGGAGGGGCCGAGGCTAAGTTCGAACGCCCTAGTTTTGTGGCGTTCCCGAAGCGACGGAAAGCCTTATGGAACGGACGGGTTCCCCGATTTGATTGGAATGACACTCGACTCGCTTTGGATTTCAGAGCAGATGGGTGTGGACAAATTGGATAAAAGGTGTTTGTCTTTTCTAATGTTCTGCAATTGAAAGCTTGATTTGTAAATTGTAATTTGTGTTGATAGCAGACTCGAGGTGTTGAAATAGATCCCAGTATATGTATCCCAATTTAAGGAAAAATATATGCTTATTCTAAAGTTGTGCTAATTCACTTAATGTTTAGGTTATTGTAATAATATTTGAACATTTTATATGTCTTGATCGATATATGTGTGGAGAAGTGTTAGGAATAATTTCTTTTTCACATTGATTTGTAAAAAAAATTAGTGTTTCATTTTGTCTTTAACAATTTTAATGCGTTTATTCATTATTTGCAATTATTGTTGAAACAATTTAGGGTTGTGAGATATAGAATAATTTTGGTAACACCCTCAAGGTTTTCACCAAAGAGAAAGTTGTCGCATCCCCATAGCATGAGAGTGGGTTGAGATGGCCTCCCGGATTTTGGCCAAAATGCTCCTATACAAGAAAGCTTGAGGGTGTTATAGCTAGAAGCCTTGACTATGGGTGGCTTTCTTTTTACTTAATAAATTGTAAAACAAAGGCTTAATGCCAGGAGTAATTGTAAAATATAAAATTTAGATATTATTTAGTAAGTATCTAATTTGTTTTTATTATAACTAACTTTGCAATATCATTCCATTTTTCAGTACCTTTCACTAATTTCATCTTAGTATACAATGAGCACCTATTTATATATAACCTATATTTTTTCTTGTACAATGCTATACTATGTTAGCTTTAAAAACAAAATGGTCTTGGTTGAAAATATACTCCATATTCAAGCAATAAAAACTCATTTCTAACATGTAAACATAAAATTCTACACTATGTTCTACCAAGAATTCAAAAAATTAACATTATACCATGATCTCGATTGTTTATGTCATGCATGCTTGCATAATCATCAATAATTTCTATTATTACCTAAGAAAGGTGTTATGATCATTTGTTTTATTCATTGAGACAATTTGTACATATTGTATAACTTATAATAACAATTAGATAATTACTTGATTAGACATTGTGTTAAATTAGTGATAAAAAAATCTACTTATTTCTTCAATTTATCATTTTGACACGCTATGTTTGTTTGTTTTTCTATTTCCTTCATTTTTGTCTTTTTGAAAAAATATGTACATGCCTAAATAATAAAAAACACAATCAAATTATAATGTAATAAAAGAATAGTCACAATAAAAATACTTGAAGAAAATCATAATACAAATCACTAGAAAAATAAAACTAAAAATTATTAATAACTTATCTTCTAAAACTATGAGCAAATTGATATCCAAACCTGACCATGATAATTAGTTTTTCACTTATTTTGTAATTTTTGATTTTACGATCCCGTTGTTTTGATGTTTGGAAACATATGCCACTACATATATCAACAAACATATCATACCAAAACACATATAAAAAAAATATGCAAACATAAATAAAATAATATTTTATATGAAATTCTAAAAAACAACGGTCAAGGTTTTTGATTAATCACGAGGGAATAAAGAGAGTTAGGGCCATTTTCTTTTGAACAATAATGCAAAATGAAGAATTCTTTAATTATATACATTCAAACATTAAGGAAAGCACTAATAAGGATTTATATCATCAACATTTAATCCCTAAATTTTTTTTAGTCCATATTGTGGTTGCAGCACTTCTACGAATGCTATCATAAGTTCCATAGTTTTTGGATTTTTTTATTTTTTTATTTTTTTATTTTTATATTGCATTCATTTTTGCATTGGCTTTCTAACAACACTTTTTTTTGAAGAATTTGAAGTCATATTGTAAAAGTTGTGAAATTTAGAAGGATTTGCCTTAAATATTGGCAGGTAGCAACTTCTCACCATCTCCATTTTTTGCCTATAGTCCCCATCATAGGCAAGGGTAGAAAAGAATAAGACTATTTTGCAAAGGGTAGACATTTGCAATATAATTGGCCCAATATTTTTCCATCCATTCTCAGTAATGAAAGTTTTAATCTTGTGGACAATTTTCATCTAGATGGATTTTTCATCCAATGTGCAACTTTCATCCAATTTGATGATTCTGAATTTTCAACCATATTAATTATCATTCCCTCTGTAGCTTGTAAGATATGGCAGCGGTTTCATTAGTATACTCACAATTTGACAACTGCACCCTTGAATTTCTAGAAGAACAAACTATTTTTACTTCAAAAATGTCTTGTAAATTTAGAATTTACTCCAATTGTCCTCTAGTGTTTTGCGGTTGTTCTTCTTACAAACTAAAACACATATATTGTTTGGATTTTCAATTAGACATGAAACGCTTATCCTTTTAGGTGTTTTGAATGTGGAAAGTATAAAGAAATTCTAGTTCACTTTCAATGACCAAAAGGAGGATTTCTCACCCTTTTCAAGCATGCATAAGGCTCAAACTTGGTGAGTAAAAACCTCACTTCAACACATACAAGAAGCAATGACCCTTTATACATCAAATGTCTTTGAAATGTATGCTTTTTGGGCATCAAAACTTAAGTATTCTACTTGGGCAGTGTCAAATGTTTTTAAACCTTGTAATTTTTGAATTTATATGGTGGATTGCTCTTGTATTTTGTATACATGGTGGATAGAAGATCCTAAAATTGAAAAATTCATAAAGCCGATTATTTTTCAAAATTGGTAGGTTGTTATTAGTAGATGTTTGTTGGCCAAAAAACATCAAATAACATTAGGGATTAAATATATTCAAGTCTTTCATTAATCTCTTTTTTAATGAGTAATTTATTTTTATTTCTCAGTTAGTTTAATTATTTTAATATGTTCTTAACCAATTCAATTTATATATAGACAGATATACATTGTTCAACATGCACCTTAAATTAACTTATTTTCATTCACCATCTTCTACAATGGCTAGAAACAAGAATGAAAAAACAACAAATTTGCTAGTAGTGTCGAATGAAGTCATAAATTCATGATCATGTGATACGTTACATTAAAGAGAATATATGATTTCAATTTTTCAAAATGAAAATTTCATCTAAAATAGAACAATAACCGAGCAAGAAACTCAAAGGATTATTTAGATAATATGTCATTTTCTAAAATAAATTTAAGGATTATAAAAAGAAAAAAGAATGAAAAAAAGAATTAATTAAAAATAAAATAATATTATTTGTTATTTATGATTTTTTGCAATCCACCTTCACAACCTCATGGCCTTTTTGCTTTAATCAATTAGCTACACTATAGTAAATACAATTATTAAAAAAAAAATTATATTCCTACATTAATTTTGGAGCTTTGCATACTTTTTAATTAATGTTATGTAGATCCAGTGAGCTTAAACATATTATTGCAATTCTTATGAGTTTTGTAAATTGTGCTCCCCTAAAAAATATTAATTGACAAATAAAAACAAGCTTAAAAATGTTTTTTTAAAACTTTTTTTACATTTTTTATACATATACTTCTATACATAACATATCTTTCATAAAATTCTCTAGATTCAATATTAAAATGTTTGAGATTTAAAAAACCATTCTTTGTTGCAAAATTCCCATAAATCTTTGAATAACACCAAAAACATAAAAATAAATCAAATTTGGAAACTTAGCGATCAACGAGGAAAAAATAGAAAATAAATGATAATACTTGAAGGGAAAGAGAAAGATGAAACATCATGAGAAAGAGAAAGAGAAACTTTAGCAAGATTGAGAAAGGTGACACATCATTTGAAAAAGGAAAAAAAATTCGAGAAAATGAATGATAAAAATAAATCTAAGAAAGCAAAAAAAAAAGAGAAGATGGTTTGGAATGACTTTAAACTACCGGTCCGAAATGACCCTAAAACTACCAGATGATGAAGAGGAACACCAACTGGTTATTGCCGCGGTACCAAGAAGTTGTCGGTTTGATTCCAACTCGCCGTAAAATCTCACCTTTACCGAATGGAAAAACCCCGGCGGTGGGTTGCCAAAGGCAATTCGTTACCTTTGCCGCAGGCTGCAAAAAGCAATTCGTGTGCCCCAAAAAAAACAAGGAGAAGAAAAACCCGAGAGGGCAAAAAAGAAAGAGAGCGAGAAAGAAAGAGAACCCGAGAGGGCAAAAAAGAAAGAGAGCGAGAAAGAAAGAGAAACCCGAGAGGGCAAAAAAGAAAGAGAGCGAGAAAGAAAGAGAAACCCGAGAGGGCAAAAAAGAAAGAGAGCGAGAAAGAAAGAGAAACCCGAGAGGGCAAAAAAGAAAGAGAGCGAGAAAGAAAGAGAAACCCGAGAGAGCGAAAAAGAAGCCCAGCCAGAAAGAAGCCGACACAGAGAGAGAGAGAGAGCTTGAGAAAGAGAAAGTGGGAGACAGAAGCAGATCGTGATCTCCACGCTCTTGGCCACCAGGATCCCACCACTACCCCAAACCCACACCGCACCCAAACCCGCCACTATCTACCCCATCCTTACACCCAACCCCGGAAAATCTCCCAAATATCCATGTCTGGTAGATTACACCGCACAACTGTATCGGTGATGGAGTGGATTGTGGCCGAGCTCGCACTGGATTGCTCTCCGCTTCGCCATCGCCATTGCCGAGGTTGTGTTGTGGCGAGGTAGTGGCGAGGTAGGGCAGTCAGGGAAGAGGTGGAGAGGATTGTGCCGTCATGGCGACTTCTCTGGCAGCCTCGTCTGCGCTGTCCCTGCAGCTGCCTTCCAGTTCCAGAGCATCGTCTCCATCGTCCACCACCACCGCCAGGGTGACGCCCCTCGGGAGCCGAAGGTCTACAGTTTTGCGTCTTGTTAGGTCTGGGGCATCGCCTACTGGGTCGGTTGCTGAGGAGGAGGCGGCGGTTACCAGTTCAGGGACTGAGGTGAGTGTGCTCTTGGTCACATTTTGGTCTTCGTTTTGGTTCCCGTTTTGGTGTCCGTTTCGGTGTTTTGGGCTACGGAGGTTCTGTGAAGAATTCTTGTGGTTTTGGGTCTGTTTTGAAGGTTTGAGCTTTTTGTGTTTCATGTGTAGTGTTCAGCTGAGTCGTGACCTTGATGTTGGAAGTTTTTGGTCGAATGTTTTGGTCTACAAACGAGGTGATGCAGCCGTTTTGGTTACGCTGGCAATGGCGATTCTGTGACAGGTTCTTAAGTTTTGGGTCTATTTTTTTGGAGGTTTAAGTTTTCCATGGAGGTTTTTGTGTTTGGTATTCAGCTGAGTAGTGAATTTGGAATTGGGACTTTCTGTCGAATTGTTGGTGTATTGATGGGGTTGGTACTAGTGGTGATTTTTGGTTATCTGGCTATGGTGTTTCTGAGAGTATTTGAGAGGTTTCTTTTAGTGGTAAGCATTTTGGAGGTTTTCGTATTTTGGATTTAACTGAGTTGTGAACTTAGGTTGAGATGGGGTGAGTTGTTAAATGTTTGATCTCCCGACTGGGTCCTTCTCTGTGTTGACAAGGCGTGAAGATTGTCTTGGACTGTTACTTTACAAGGGTGTAGAAACTCAATTGTCCAAACTCTATAAGGACTGTTACTCTATAAGGGGTAAATGTGTAACAGTTCTTAGTAGTTAGATTCATGGAGGTTCTTCGTTTCGGCCTTGCTGAGTCGTGTACTTGAATTGGGAGTTTTCGGTCGAATCTTTGTTGTACCAACTTAGTCCTTCAATCTATTGGCAATGTAGAGGAATGTCTTGCAGTGTTTCTGTATTAGGTTTTCTTCGTAAATATAATGCAGTTTCTCTTCTGTATGTGGTTGTCTCTGATTGAGACGTACGTGCTGTCAAGTAGTGCATTCCACTTTTTCAGTTTGATTAATACATTATGAACAGCTATGACTGGAAGGAAGAGTTGGGGGAGAGTGTTGGTCTGTGGACTGATTGGACGTGGTTTGTTAATAGCAGGGAAGTCCAGGAGATGATGGTGCATCAGAGGTATCAACCTCGCAGCCCGCTCGCTCTTTCTCGCCCACGGCATGTCAAGCCTGCGGGAAGGAGGAGAAGGTCGGTGGTTGCAACGGCGAGGGCAGGATTCTGGGAGGCCTGAGCTCGGTGCCAGGATTCGGGTGGTTTCCCATCAAGGCATACAGGCCTTGCCCGGCGTTCGTGGATGCTGGAGGGCGGTACAAGAGGCAAGGGCAGAGCTTAGAGGAAGTGGCCTTCGGAAGAATGGGCAAACAAGACAATCTGGACATCACTGAGAGATTGCAAGGCGGCAACAAGAAGTAAATTTTGATGGTTTGTGTGTCATAGTAGCTCCTTGGCACCCCGAAGGGCAAGCTGCCAGAAACTGTATGTATTTTTATTATGGATTTGCATTCTTTCTCATAGACATCACTGCACCATTCGTCCTGAGCTGGCGTCCGTTTTGCTTATCATCCTTGAAAGCTAGCAATTCTCTGCTGCATATCCGATCATTGTTTTTTGTTGAGTCACCCCTCAAGCTTGCCTCATCCTCCTCTGAGCGGCTGCTTAACTCCGCCTGGCGACCACTTTGCAAGCACTACAGAGTGACAAAATCCTCACCATGCTTAGAACTTTGACTCAACCTGCCCCACCGTTCCAAATTCAAAATAAAAAAGAGTCATCAATCATCTCTCGCAATCAGTGTCCTCCGACATAAATTTTTACACGATCATAATCAATGCTCACGAATCACAACAGGTGTGCAATGAATCCTAACGGAGTGTTTGAACTACGTCATTCTACATCCAGAGATTATAAGAAGGGCCCTGGAGGGTTAGTTTTAAAATCGAATTTCACTCATCTAAGTTAACTCCCAGTACAAATGCAAATGATCCCCTCTGAACAACAACCAACTCTTATTAAAACCGTCAGTAAGAGTACGGCAGCTGAATTACAGTACTGGAGCCTGCAAAGTTGTGATGTTTTTCATTGAATTTCACTCTACAGTGAGGTCGGTGCGACTGGATATCTCTGGTGGTGGACCCGAAACAAGGCTAAATTCATGCCGGCGGGAGAGCGGCAAAGCGAAGTTTAAAACTTGACCAAACTCGCACATCCAGTTGAAATGCTCTGTCTGGCACGGAAGCCGAAGAATTGTCTGCAACAAGAGAGTCAACGAGAGGTGCCTGAGTGTTTCCCGAAAGAATTTCAAAAAACGTGAGCCGCATTCATTTCATTCCTGCGAGTGGTGTGCAGGAGTAGCTAGGTAACTTAAATCAATGGCGGCACTCAATCAATCATGCGTCGCCCACACTCTCTGACCTCGCCACGATCATCTTATGAGGCCGCCTCTGCTCACGCCACTGCACAGATCATTCAAACATAACCTGGGTTCTTAACTTTTGACTCGTCAAGCAATCGCATCAGGCTTGATGGGAATTGACGGTACACTCCTGAATGAAGACTAGGTGTGCTCATTGTGGTTTTACTCCCCAGAGTTCAGCGAGGAGTGTCTTTGTCGATGGTCAGGAGCCTGCATTTCTGGGTGTGGCGACATGGCGCACACTCGTATGGAGCGAGTTGGGTTTGATGGCAGCGATGGCTGACTGATGCCAGAATGCGTTAGGTTATTAACCTTTGGGAAAGGTTTGTTGGTGAGTGAGGGATATGGCAGGGGTTTCGAGTTTCAAGCTCTAGGATGGGGTAGTACACGCAGCGTGTGGTCGATCGGTGCAGGGATGGGAGCATGGTTGGGTTTTGCCTGCCATGAAAGAAGTCGAGGCGTCTTTGTGTCTCTTTTCAAGGTGATCGGAGGTTAATTGTTGATCGAGTTTAGAGAGTTGACCTCTCTTTGGGTTTTGGTAGTTCGGCATTCGTTGGGATCAAGGAAGGGGTGGGAGGATGCAGTCTTTGCAGAATGGGCTGTCGCCAGCTCCTCCTGGTATGTGTGGTTCCTGGGTGCCAATCAAGCACTACTTGTGTTGGTTTTTTAGTTTGTTGAGCTTACAATGCATAAAAGTCTTGTGTCCATATTGCTTAGTGCATTCTGTTTTGGTGACCCCTACTGCCCTAACCCTACTCTTGATTGATTGTGCAACTTTGGAGTTGCACTTGGAATTCTCTCTCGGTCGGACTAGCAATTCATTGTGTTTTTGGATGGAGTGTACAGATGGAGCGGGTGCAGCTTTTCATGGAAATACTCAACCGCATCAGGAGTATCCTCGGCCGATGTTTCCGTCTCTTTCGATGATGCCGACAACAAGGTAAGGGATTGATTGGATAATATGGTTCGACTGAGTCGCTTGTTTCTATGTTCGTTGTGCATCATCTCTCGATCTGCAGAATGTACACATTTGAAGCTTGAAATAGTCAACTGTTTGTCTTGCAGATTTTATGGTCACGAATCTATTTTGTTCTGATGAGCTTTTTCATGTCTTTCAGAATCATGCTCCACTCATCGAACATCGACGATAACAGTCTGTTATCGAACCCACGTTCGGCACTTGGTTCCGTATCGGCATCAATCATGGCTGCTTCCGCAAGTGAGCCAGCACGGAAGGCAGTACCTCGTCAGCTTGACTTTACGTCTGCTTATGGAGGTCCATTGGCTTCTTCAGAGTCTCCTCATCGTTCTAACCAATCAAGCATGTAGGACTTCTACACACATAGTGACCTTCTTGCCACCTTGGATGTAGATTGTTTCTGATGTAGTGTTGCCTATTCATGGAGTTTACCTTTCTCCAAGTTCGTTTTCCTCCCCAGTTCAGAAATTGCACATTACGATGCGCATGTGTGGGCACCACATTGACCTGTTTTCGTTACTTGTTTGCGTGTGTGTGCTTATGCGAAAGACCAGAAAACACAGTTCTCCTCGTAGACCAGTAGCACGCCCTCGATCAGCTTTGGAGGGCAAGGAAGGGACTCCTAAAAAATGCAAGCAATGCAACTGCAAGAATTCTCGGTGTCTGAAACTGTGAGCTGACATCTGCACTTTGCTTTCAGTTTTCTGTTTTTAATATATAAATATGGTACTGTGCAGTGGCTTTTATTGGCAATCGTAGACCATTTACTTTGACTATTCATTAATTTGAGGTATTATTTGATTAAGTGTAACGATGGCCTGCAAATAATCTCAATCATACTCCGTTAGATTGACATGGCTGGAGGTCATGTGGCAGGTATTGCGAATGCTTTGCATCAGGAACATATTGTGATGGGTGCAATTGCGTGAACTGCTGCAACAATAGTGAGCATGAGGTAGTGAGACAAGAAGCTGTGGAGGCGACGTTGGAGCGAAATCCAAATGCCTTTCGCCCGAAGATTGCCAATAGTCCTGGCATTTCACATGACGGAAAGGTAGCTACTGTATTCAGGACTACACCAGTTGGTATCAATATACTTTGTATTCATGTTAGCACTCTTGCAAAAAAATTGACCTGCAGTATAGTATTAGTATATACTTTTTGATAGGATTATATGTATCATGGGCGACCTTTCGCAGTATTGAAATGACTGGTTCTAATCGGCCTGATTTTAATGTAACGTCACCATCTCCTTTCCATTGCCATGTAGGATGATGTCGGGGATCGCAACGGAAGTTCTGCAAAACATAACAAAGGCTGCCATTGCAAAAAGTCAGGATGCTTGAAGAAGTATTGTGAGTGCTATCAAGCCAACATATTATGCTCTGAAAATTGCAAATGTGTAGATTGCCGAAACTTTATCACCAGTGACGAGAGAAGATCACTGTTTCCAAGTGATCCTGCACTGGGGTTGAGCTTCGTGCAACGGCCTTCTGCATGTGGTGCGGCTGGGCACATGTCACCGTTGTCAAGGAAGCGGAAAACTCAGGATGTGGAGTACGTCATGCCTCGTTTCCAGGCAAATAAGGTGAGTTTTAACTGTGACTACTTGTTCACATTCCTATTGAGGCTACACCTAAAATTGGAACTAGTCTGGACTTTCAATTGATCTACTGTGAAAATTACACTGGATTGAAGCATGTGTGTGCTCGAATACAACTCGATCTTTAGTAAAGTGGAATATTTAAAGAGAACATCTCCAAGAGAACTTCGTAAATAAAAATGGTCCAGACTATTTCCAAATTTTGGTGCACGTTACCGTCCAACACATGTCCTTGATTCATCGGTATTGTTATGTCATCTTAATCAATCTTGATAATGAATTGCTCGGTGGTACAAGAGGTAGTTGTGTACTGACCTTTTCGTTGCTTGCTTAGGCCATCCTTATGAAGGTAGAGAATCATATTGCCCGCCATACTGCAGTTTCTCCAAACGTGTCTGCACAAACTGCTTGTGCGGAGCATAGGACAGAGCAACCTGTGAAAATCCCGAACAGGTAGCACCTCTGCCCTCTGATGGCCAACATTGCATTTGCAGTAGATTTAACCAAATTTCTATTTGAGCCTCTACAGTGTGCTGCATGACAAGTATAGCACATTACATATTGCATTATATGTGGTTGTGTTTCGTTCAATTTCTGTCACTTATATAATAACCTCACTGAAATTTTGTGTAAATGGTTGCTGTCGGGCTCCCTTTATTTTTGTGGCAGGTCCTTGCTGGCGGACGTCTTGCACACAGACGTCATACAGGAACTCTGCAAACTTCTGGTCATTGTGTCCGCAGACGTGCAGCACGAAGTATCAGGTTTTCCTTTTTTCTGACATCGTTCTATGGATTGAGAAGCACTGTTTTTCCTTCCATTAACAAACTTTTCTTTTATCAACGATTTCTTTACCTGTGGCAGGAATTTACTTGTCTTTCCCTGTGGCAGGAGTTTCACCAGTGGAAAATGAAATCCCCACCACTTTGACCATAAACCCACCTCATGCAGAGCATCGCCCATCTGACGACCCTTCTTCTGTCCCTACATCTATAGCTGAAGCATCCATGAAAGAGGATGCAAGCGTACATAATCTGACGAGCACTTCAGCGACTGCTGCAAACCAAGCCTTCGAGATTGCAGACAAGGAGGAAGCATCACGAGGTCAAAGACCTATGTCGCCGGGAACGCTGGCATTGATGTGCGATGAGAAGGACCCGTTATTTACTGCTCCCTCCTCACCATCTCATGATCTGAATCCGCTCTATGTGGACCAAGAGCGAGTAATCTTGTCAGAATTCCGGGACTGCTTACGAAGGATCGTTTCACTCGGAAACAGAAGAGGTCAGTATTTGCAACTTTTATTCTCGAATTCCTATGCTCCAACGGCATAGAATTTTGGAAAGTAAATATCTCTTTGAAACTCATAGACGAATTACAAATAATCAACTCTTCTCTTAGCAACACGAATTCTTTGAACAATTGCATACAGTAATGTGTGGGGAATGGAGATTTTTCTTCCTTATTCATTTGAGCATTCATCAATTAAAGCCTTGTAGATTACAAAGCAATCATGTTTTCCAATGACTTCTCTTGTACAAGGTCTAGACATGATACTACTTAACTAAAGTGTAAATTTGCAACCAGAATTCGGAGAAAGTTAAATATGAGTCAAAGCTGATTGTTCTGTGCCTTGGTCTGATCGGCAGCTAATCAATTTTCGACCGAGCCCTCCAACGCTGAGTGGATGCCTGCAGCAAAACAACATCCTGTTGTCTCTCCTCATGGCCTTTCTCCGTTGGCTGTTACTCTACCCGGTCCCTCAAGCCTAGAGTTACAACTGCAGAGTTTCACCACTCAGTGCTGATGAATTGCCAACGAGTTTCTCACTTCCTCAAGACGCAGTGCAGAGTCACAAATGCGTAATCTTCAGAAGTGAATTTACAATATTGTTTGTGTTGATTGTACAGATTACACTGGTCACAAAGATTATTTCCAGTGACTACAATTATTGCATGATAATTGACTACCAATTGTGCCCCCAAGTGTAGGGGTTGACAGTCTTGACATGTCTTGTGGAACTTGATTGTACCAGATATGCTCCGGAGAGATTTTTCCGGGCAGGACATACACTTGAAATGCTTTCTTATACTAATATCTAGGAACCACCCTCTAAGTCGTTGCCTTACGACGTCCAACCCTTGCAACGGCACCAGCTATGATAGGTGCCACTGGTCGCGAGCATCCACGCTGCTCACATTGAAGGAAGAACAACCGACCCTTCTTAGAAAGGATAGTGTACGGACTCTTGCAACCATTGCATACAACGTATTCATTGACGTAACGCCTTAAAATACCCTGGAACACCTTCGGAGCAAATTGACCTTTGAAAACCAGTCTCTGTTGTCCATCAAGTGACCTTCTACTACCCAATTTAGTTCTCAAGAAAGTCATGACGTGCTCTGATTGTCGATGCATTGTCAAATTGCACAGATCCATAACGTTAACGAAGACACTCTTCTTGTTCCTATTCTGAGAGAGAACAGTCTCCATCTGTCTATACAGTATTGACAGACGGAGATTGTTCTCTTTCAGAATACTGGTCACCCGCCCTAGAAGTTCGTCATACTTTTAGTCTCGGTCTGTTCCTTCCCAAGCATAGGCGGTTCCCAACTAAACACCTTCACCAGGTTCGTCATCATGATCAACTTCAAGTTTTAGCACCGTTTAAAGCTTTATCTCCAGCTTCCCCATTCGAGAAGCATTGCAGGTTGGGATGAACACATTGGACATGAAAGTCGCTTATGGGTGACTTGTGGTGGAGCCATTTGGGAGGAAAAAAGTTTGGTGTGATCGTACACCTACTTTAATGGTGATGGCCGCTGATGGCTATGACGTCCTCTGGTGGGCGATGATGAGGCATCACAAACATAGCTCGGTTCAGGAGTGAACTTGGGGTTCAGACGCTTTTCTACATTTGCAACCTGGATTGTAAGTGAGTTCGATGCATTGTGTTGGAGGTGACTTAGCTCTCCGTGTAAATCGATGGAGGAGGTAGGCGAGAAGAGATGGATGAGGACATGGGGCAACCTAGCGTGGTGGATAGTGACGTGCTACTCGGTGCTGTTCACTGTGTACACAGTGCCCTTCGTCTATGGCGACTTCGAGATCTACAAGCACTTCACTTTGCATGCCTCACTCGGGAACTACGACTTGGCCGGGCTTAATATTCTGCACAATCTTCGAGCATGGCAGGTGAACACCCAGTTTCCATGCCCAAAGCACCTTCCTCATCATTTTGAACACTAGTTTCGTCCAACCCACAAGTCAGGCAACTAAGTTGTGGCGTATTCCATGGCTTGCAGGTGCATGCAACAGCAGCTCTTTTGTATATGATAATAGGCCCGCTTCAGTTCAACGCATCGTTTCGCAACAAATACCCAACTCTCCACAAGCGACTCGGATACACATTTTCTGTGTGTACAGTGGTGGTAGCTGTGACAGGAGGGACCACGTTGAGGTTAAATGGCGAGATTGAAACCCCCATGGCAATGCCAAGGTTAAGCCCCTTGTTCATGACCCCTGCGAGCTTGATTGCCCTCGTCATTTCCATCAACGCTGCTCGCAACAAGGACTTTGAGCGTCACCGAAGGTGGATCCTCCGCTCTGCTGCCATCTGGTAAGGCTGCCTTCATTTTTGCAAGCTCATGCTGCTACTAAACCTGTCTGTTTTTTATTCCTATTTTCAGCATTGCACAAGTTGATGAGTAAGAATGGACATAACAAACAAGGAAAAGGTACCTTTTTCGCATCTTCAGTGAATTGAATAACAATACTTTGCAGTGAAAAACAGCTAGTTTGTTAGCAGTGTCATGATCTGCTTTCTGAATATGCTCAATTAGCAATGAGGATTATTGGCCGGTGGTGACTGTTTTGAGGATTTAGGATTTGATTTTTTTCTGTCTGTGCAGTTACTCGGTGATGTATAGTCGCACGTTGCCCTTCCCCATACAACTGCTGTTCAGGAAACTTTCGAGAGTGGAAGCTCTGGATTACGGCATCATCCTGACCTTGCTTCTCAACAGTGGTCTTGCCGAAATTTATATTCAAACGTATTTGACAAAGCCAGCTGCAAGGAAAGGTACATCCATGAATCAAGGTGCAGGACACACACCCAGAGGCAAGAGCACCAAGGTATTCTAAATAGTATTTGACTGGATTAGACAAGATGCATTACAATTCACTCATGTGTGAGTGAATAGCGTAGATTACTAGCAGCTTGGGCACTGTTTTGCCTGATAATTAATTAAAGTGCTAAAAGTGATTAGGCAGGTCAAAAAATAATATCTCAAAATTGGACAATTTTTTTAATTTCTCTAGGTATTTTGGAGCAATAGTATCTCAAGGTCAAGGAAACGATACCTCAAAGTCACATAATAATATCTCAAAGTTGGGCAAATAGAGTCAAGAATTTCCACAAAATTTAGATAGACTTGAAAATAATTATTTTCTGCCTAAGAATTTAGCAACCTAGGGTAGATTGTTTTGTCATGCTTAAGACCCGTTTGCACTTGGTCTTTGCAAAGACCATGGATAAAAATTTAACTTCCTACAATTTTGGGAAAAATACCTTCTTTGCAGGAAAGGTGTCATCAATGAGGTTTGGAAAAGTGTGAGCAGTAGTAGGGAAATTACATAATGGCCCATCAAGTGCCACATAAGCTAAGACCATTCAAAACTAGAGAATATTTTCTATTTTGGTGTTTCCTTAATAATTGCCTACTATTGTTCAAATATTTTTTGCCCTCCTAAATGCCCATTCTTAAAAGTGTGCCAGGTGTACATCCATGTAGGATTGGTAATTACTAAAGAACCTAGGTGTGAACACACATTTTTTGAAGGATGGAAGACCCCCTTTTAAGACCACCTCTAAGGCCAAGTGCGAACATACTTTTAGGAGTAGGAATTCCTATGTACACCAACTGCCACAACTCTTACTAAGTTTAATCATGTCTTGTTAGGGCTGAACAAATTCTAGAAACATCTATTGGCTTGGCATAAGTTGTACCATAGTTTGATTGCCTGAAATGTAAAACTTTTACATTATCTGTTGTTAAACTCTGATATGGTCCAATGTAATTAACTTTGCAAAATTAGGAAAAAATGACCCAAAATTAGGAATACAAGATAAAAAAATCGGAAAATGCCATAAATGGCCTCCAAAATTAGAAAATGACGGAAATGATATCCAAATTTATGAAAACAAAATCCAAAATTAGTTGAATGATATCCAAAATCAAGAAAATGGGATTTAAAATTGAGATAACAAAATCCAAATTAGGAAAATGAGATTCTAAATTAGGAAAAGAAAATCCAAAATTAGAAAAATCAGATCCAAAATTAGGAAAAGAAAATCCAAAACTAGAAAAATCAGATCCAAAATCAGCAAAATACAATGTGATGTAAAAGTAATGTAAAAGTTGACTTTTTAAAAGTAAAAGAGTGTGGTTTCTATATATTGTATGTGAGATTCTAATGTCCCAAAGAGAAGTAATTAAATCATATTATTTTCATAATTACTAGTATAATTGCTTACATATTTTCAATCTAGCTTTTTTCCGGCAATACTTATATTTATTTCTGTTTTTATTAGGACTTGTTTTTTCATCTCTACATTTTATCATGGAACATAAATCCTCCAAACCGTTGCCCTTATCTCCCAAATCGTGGCACAAGAGGAACAATGGTCCCAGATATCGAGAACCACCTCGCCCAAGTATAGTTCTTTTGAAACCAGATCATCAAAGAAGAAAAATCAGGAGGACAATTGTTGTTAAATCAACCAAGCAAGAACTCGGTAGTACCTCACAAGATTCAAGTAACAGCAAAAGAAAATCACAAAATAAAGCCCAGGTGTTGCCATCCAGAACTCAACTTGATAAAAAACATAGCAAGTGCAACAATATTAATAAGAGACCAAAAGTATCCTCAGAGGATAATGAAGTTGGATCTCCCAAGCCCACAGCAACCAAACCTCTTTGGAGCATCTGGGAAGATCAAAGTACACAAGACAAGCCGAAGATTTTCAATCCCTATACATGGTCCCAAATTGATAATCGGTGACCATGCAGTAATTATGCGTAATACGAGTAGTGACTGTGATCCACTGTAATCTGTTCACTATATATCATGTCGTAAAACACTTCTGTATGTGTAAATTGCACGCAAAGAGGGATACCCAAGTGCGTTTTCTTTCCTTCGCCATTTGAGAGTTGAAGAAGAGAAGATTGCAGAATGTATATTCTAGACACTAGCATTCTCTCAGGGCGGTTTCTTAGAAATGCTCATTTTCAGCGAGGTTAAGGTTCTAAAACTGTATCACCTTGTGTTGTTCCGAGCTTTCCATCTTGCATTCGTTCATGAGCTATCTCGTATGATAGATTGAAGGTTGGAGGCAGCTGTCCTCGGAGACAGTATCGTTGAAGTAATTTTACAAAATTTAATAGAAATTCTGGACTACGAAGATACTGGATCTCGGACAGTCTACTACATCAAATGGCCGTTTGTCTGCCTCCGGCAAGGAAAAAAACCTTGGACAGGGCTAGGAAAATAGAAGGTACCGAGCCTAGTGAGATACCGTGTTTATTTAAAGGTATCTCACTTTGGGTGGTGAAGCCTGAAGGTGTACAAGAAAGCTTCGTGAATCTCTTTCAAAGACCTACAACACAAAAAGCCAGCTTCATCGATTACTGCCCGTACCCATTGGCCACTTCCCTCGCCGGCTACAAGGTCTTCAAGCACTTATTTTCCACATGAAACCGTGTTCAGCCAACATCCGCTCACTATTCAAGAGAGGATAGTGAAAACCCGGTGATTGTGGGCTCTCAAGTATGCAAGAAGTATATCATATTTGAAGTGCTGGTTCCCTCAATCAAGAGACCGTTTTCTCATCACAAGATCAGGATTAGCATGGATATTGTCATCCTCGGGAACTATGTTCAGCAGTCTAATTACGAATAAGGAAGAATATATGTAGGCCCTGTAGTGTTCACCAATGCGACTGGCACAGAGGCAGTTCTCTTCAAGCTCCATGTAAGATAAACTTACAAGGAGCTTTGTTTCCACAAGAGGCTGCAAAGCATGTTTGCAAAGGATGGGCACTCTGCTCATAGAAACAGCGAGTGCATGGAACTTTGCAGTAAGCAACAAACCACAACATTCTACTCAATACCAGTATCCGTCAGAGAAGTTCATTAAATTTATCCTTCCATAGTGTTTCCACTTCAAGTGATAGATTATTCTCATCAACCGGGACGCACACCACGTCTAGAGTTACAAATGTCTAGACAACAAAAAATGAACGAGAGGTACGGCAAGTGAAGGTACAGAACCAGAGCAAAACGCTCATTCACAACTCCAGTGACATTCCTAGACACACCTAAATGCACAAAACTGCAAGACTATGTTGCTGATACATCACCGAACCAACTTTCATATCTCTAGACATGTCAAGGAACAACAAGCACGGTGACTGAGGGATGCACACCCATAACTTATAGTTGCAGGCATGGGGCACCAGTGTCTTGAGTTACAGTGATGGTTGAGCGGCGGCCGTTCAATGACATGTATTGTTGCCCTAAACTGAGAGTTGTGGATGTGAATCCGAAATGGAAAGCGAAGAGGACGGACATCCGCATCTGAGATGCCGTAATCCGAGACACAGGCAGGCCCATGCTTTGTGTCAAGCAGATGAAGTCATATGAATCACGGTGAACATTACCGGTCGAACATATCACTGTAAACCATTCAGCTTGTAGGACTGTGAATCCAAATAGTTTGGAGTGCAAGGCTTTTTTTTCCTTTACTTTCTTTTTTCCCCCTGATGTGGTTACAGTAGCAATGTGAAATATTTTAGTAAAGCCACATATATTGATGTTCATCCATATTTTGGATAGAATAAAATTACATCCATATATTAAGATATACTTTCTTTTAAGTTGATGATATCATCTAAAAGGATGGAAGACATTTGGTAATTAGATAAAGGTAATTTATGGTTTTTTTGTAGTTAGATATATTTCAATTAGAATAATTGAGTATTAGAATGTAGAAATAATAATTAAAAAACAAAAACAAAGAATATAAATTGAAATTCTAGTTTGGAATATAAACACCATTATTAACATTTTGAAACTATTGAAAATACCACCTTTCATTCAACAATGTTAGATGAGAATTGTGTTTGAATGAGTTTTATGATTCATATTAAGATGGTTATCAAGGTGAAGCAAGTAGCCATCAAGAAATCAATAATGTTTTTTTTTTTTTTTTTTTTTTTTTTTTTTTTTTTTTTTTTTTTAATTGTTGTGTTCTATTTCAAAAATATACATACTTTACGTGCACAATTTTTTCTAATAATTTTATCGTAATGAGTTGATTACTAATTTAAATTGAAAAAAAGAATTGTTTCCATGGTTTTTACACATTGGACCCTTGATATGACAAATATATTGGTCACTTCAAAAATGAGTTTACTCAACTTTCACATCTTTATTTACTACATTTTGTGGATTCATCGTCATGGTATGAGCATGTAAATGAAAATTTTACAGAATTGTACTAAGTTGCACTAATCAATATAAGTATATGGGGCTCTTTCGTCTACCTCACCCAAATATGTTAAAATACGTAGTTTTGTATTTTTTAAAAACCTTAATCTCAATGACACTTGTAAGGTTACAGTTTAACCCCTAAAGTTCTTTCTTTGACTATGTTTCACCAAAAAACGCTCCAAAACTGCCATTTCCAATGTAAAAAGCATGAATGACTAAAATATCATTTTTTTTTCTAATTCTAACTGTAAAATCTTCAACTAGATTATTTAAATAGAAAGATCAAAGTTTTTTTAGTATAATCGACCGTAGAGATTAGAAGATCATAGCAATTGAAATTTGAAAACAAAATTTTTTTACAAGATTTTTGACTAGGTTGACACACTCTAACTTTTTTTTCCTTATGTTTTTTGCATGATAGATTGTGGAGGTTTTGATGCATGTCAAAGAAAACTAAGTTAGCTAATTGTATTTTAAAAAAAAACTCTCAAAAGTCAAGTGTAACATGTTGAAAAAAATATTTTTATTGAGTTGAAAACACAAGAATGCTAAATCTTATTTCTTTCCTAGAAATTCCATTATTTAATAAAGTCCCAATCCAAAGGGCCAAAGTAAAGATTGATGTCCATCCTTTCACTGAAAAAAATAATAAAACCTAAAATAATACTTTTCTTAACTTTTATGAAGGAAAGAAGAATGTTTTTACTACACTGGTGACTGCCCGAAACGGTGAGAAAACTTTGATATTTTGTGGAGTGCACTCAAAGTCGTTTTTTTTATGGAAACCTCAAAGATGACATCATGAAGTATTTATAGAAATATTCTCATAGGTAATTGATATATTTAGCATGGATGTCCAAATTGCCTATTGAGCAGCTTTTTTCTACTTCGAGTACCATAACTATAAACGTCCAATTGAAAAAAAATTAGACTCCCTCAAAGTTCTTGTTATGGCCTATATTCACAAAAAGTTTCAAAAAATCTTGACTTCAATTGATGTCATAGGTACATGCCTGAGTTCTAAAAAACCCCATTCTAGGACTATTGTCCTTTAGGGGTTAAAGAACCTCATTACACTCAAAAAAAATAAAATGATAATCTACAATTGATTACAATTAACATACAGAATAATATCCCAAAATAATAAACTTCTTCATAGTGTTATCATTTGATCAACAATTTCCAATACAATGATCTTTGAAAGGATGTTAAAATACTTATGTATGTCAAGATCTAATTACTTTGATTCACACATGTTCATTCTAGCCAATAATTCCAAAATTCATCTGATAATGAATTATTTTACATACCCTTAGACGGCTTTTCATAGCTTGGCTTTTCACTGTAGTGGGGCCTAAGGCCAAACAGAAGGCCTAAGACCAAACAGAACCCAAGATCAAACACTGTAGTTAGGGCCTTGGTTAAGTCGGAATAACTGTATATTGGTTGAACAATGCACCTGTGACGGTGCTCCTTTATTATCTAAGATAATAGTCAAGCAGACAAGTGGGCAACAACACAGAACATGCTCCTCGCTCTTCACACACCTACTTTAAATTTATTATGTATCAAGAGATTCTGGTCTCCGACGGGGATGGTTTGGTGGTGAACATGTATTGTCAATGCGTGTGGAATTGGCGCTTGTGGGGAAGTAACCGACTGGATACGGTAAGTTAGTCGTGGTTGCCGAGGTCGCACCATGGAAACTGTCAAGGGACTCGGTATTATTAAATCTCGAAACATGCAAAAATAATAAAATAATCGATCTCAGGCAGGTGATACCTGAATATATTCTCTCTATCGACTACAGTAATGTGCAGACAATTGAGAACAATCGGTAAGCATCCCCAAGTCTAGCACATCTGGCTCGTCGGAAATTGTTGGAGCCAGTGGAGGCGGGCAACACAACATGGCATTCAAACAGATTGAAGATACTTAACTTACCAGAGCAAGAAGGAGCTAGTTCTGAAAGTTTTGTGCGTCTCATGATCGTGCATTCCACGTTCGAGCGTCGAGTCACGTTTTGTGCGTCTCACTTTCGAGCTTATGATGTCGATTGCGTGAATACTAGGATTCTGAAGATTGGATGCCGTGAGATCATGTTAGGCGGATGCATATTAAAGAGTAGACCGGAGCTGGGATGTCTGCAGAGATCGATGCATCAGTGTGCGTTTGGGTTGCTGAGGATAGCAGCGCTGCTCATATTGTTGTCACTTGCGGTTCATCCTGCAAGTGCGCAGCAACAAAACCTCAACGCAAACTTTTACTCATGTGAGTTAGCGGGACGCTGTCAATCTTACGCTTTCTTCAGAACGAAGGGGAACGAATCCACCCTGACATCCATTGCTACGCTTTTGAACGCCAGCGCCACAGAGATTGCAACAGCGAATGGTATCGATGTTGCGTTGACAGGCCGTTACTTCACAGGTGATGAATCGCTTCTCTACATCCCTCTTGCCTGTGACTGTTACAATGGCACACTCCAGGCTCCCATATCGTCTAAGGCGGTTCAAACCGGCGATACGATGTATATTATTGCTAGAAACAATTTCGAGGGGCTCACTAACTACCAAGCAATCATGGCCGCGAACCCAAGTGCTGACCCGTATAAGTTGGGGATCGGCTACGTCCTGTTGATCCCATTGATGTGTGCTTGCCCTACGCTTGCGCAGCAGGCAGGTGGGACTCGATTCTTGCTGTCATATCCAATTTGGCCTAATGAAACCCTAAGTTTCATCAGCAGCAGGTTCAACATTTCGGTGCAGGAGTTGCAACTTGCAAACAACTTGACGGACCCAGTAGCGCTGAACGCGTTCAGTGCGCTGGTGATTCCTCTTCCAGCTCTCGTACCCATGCCTGCGGCCAGATTTGTCCCAGGCCACACTGAAGGTCCTTCAAGGTCAAAATCTGTTGGTTTGATTGCTGGTTTGTGTGCAACCATCAGCGCAGCTATTGTTGCAGGACTCCTCGTTTGTATCTGGAAGAGGGTATCTTCTTATAAGAAGCTAGAGCAGCTCTCTCACTTAGACACCGAGGGAGCTTCACGCGCTTTTACCTACAAAGAGCTGCGACGCTGCACCAAGAATTTCAGCCCAAGCGAGCTCTTGTCGAGTGGTGCATTCGGGATTGTCTACAGAGGGACGCTTCCTTCGGGGAAGCTTGTTGCAGTAAAGCGTATTAAGGAGGATAAAGAGCAAGCTGGAGAAGAGAGCTTTCTCGCCGAAGCTACAAGTCTTAGGCAGATTCGGCACCGCAATCTGCTGCAACTGCGAGGGTGGTGCCACACCAGACAAGGGCTGTTCCTTGTCTACGATTTCATGTGCAACGGGAGCCTCGACAAGTGGCTCTACCGGGACCCGAAGGAGTCGGAAGGGGCGTTATCATGGACAATACGACATTCCATCCTGACGGGAGTAGCATCGGGTCTGGCGTATTTGCATGAGGAGTGGGTGAAATGCGTGCTGCATCGTGACATCAAGTCCAGCAATGTCATGTTAGATGAGGATTTCAACGCCTGCTTGGGGGATTTTGGGCTCGCCCGCTTGATAGATCACCAAAAGTTGCAGAAAACGACATTGTTGGCAGGGACGTTGGGTTACATGGCTCCAGAAATGCACTATCTAGGGACCGCAACCAAGGAGTCGGACGTGTACGCCTTCGGAGTTGTGGTGCTGGAAGTGGTGTGTGGAAGACGACCACTGGATTCCAAAGTTTTGGATCCCTTAGACTTTGTGTTGCTGGAGAGCGTGTGGCGCGCACACGAAGCTGGCTGTATCCTGAGAGTGGCAGATCCATCACTTATCCTTGCGAGTACTAATTCTCACGATGACTTGGCCATGGCTAGAAGCCCAGGTGACGACAACCTTGAAGAGAAGATAGGCAACGTTCTACATTTGGGACTTCTATGCTGCCTGCCAGATCCAAGTGAACGACCATCGATGCGAGCCGTGAAACAATGGTTCTTGGCATTAAGCGAGGTGGGAGCGATGGATCTGCCTCCGTTACCAGATAAGAAACCACATTTTCCGTATTCCATTTGCTCGGTTGAGTCCTCAGAAGGCACAACGTCGTTTATGCGGCAGGAGTCAGATGTGAGTAGTGGCCGGTAGTGTTAGTAGAAACCCTCAGTCACTTGATTTAATTTTGCAGCGCGGACGCATATTGCTGCACCGATAATTTTGCACGTTTTCAACAGGTCCTGATCAAGTTGAGGTGCAAGGTGCAGGTTTTCATGTTCAGTGTCCTGTCTCTAGGAAAGTGGAACTCGTAAACAAGGTGCACGTGATCGCTGGCCGCAGAGTCTTGTAGAGTTCGGTATGTACATAATTGCATTTATGTTGTTTCACAATTGAAGCTAGTTGTGAAATTGATTGCACGCGAAGACAGTCAATCTGTGGTTGCTGCTGCGCAAAGCTCATCGCTTGTCATTCATTGATTCCCTGCATCACCAAATGTGTTGCTTCACAATGTGCCTTGTATCTAAACACGTCAGAGATTGACATTAAGAAACTTGGAGGAATGTTTTGAATGGGATTGAAGTTGATAATCACGTTAATTTGTATTTCTATGGCCTGCCATAGTTTTCACAATGGTGGATAACTTGTCGAATGGCATACTGAAAATGACTTCGTGTGTCATCCATCACGAACCTGATACTCGGATCAAATTTGGAAGTTGGTCAAATTGACTACCTTCAATTCCAGTCTCCCTACTTCGTCTTTCATCCGGTCAACAATTTTGTATGTGGATATTCTAGTTCTTGCACTATATCAGTGATTCACCTAATCTACGACCGCCTCATGACTTTGTCCTCCTCGATGGTGATATGGAGGTACCTCGCTTGTGTGGTAACATATAGAGAGCTCCAAGGCTTCACATTGTCTACAACCTTTTGGTCCGTTCTTGAACTACATCTCCCTTATCAAGTAAGAACTCTGGACACGGTCTTGTTCAACTTGGTCTTGTGTGCAGTGCTATGTGGTCCTTGCTGCTAGCTATTTTCATATCATTTGTTAACAAATACAGGTTTCTATCAGTTACTGTGAACCTAAGTCTTTCATTCACCTGCAGAGTCTAGACTTCGTGCTTCGTCTTTTAGCAATCTTAGGTACTAACCGTCTGTTTGGGTTGCAATCACTCTCTTCTCTAATCGTTTCTCTTTCAGCTTGTGAATACCAACCATTGTTTGTCTCCTGCAGCAGCTGTGCAACCATGGCAGAAAAATACTCTTTGGTCACCGAGCCCGTTGTCTTTATCATGATCGTGGTGGTGCTGATGGCTATGGCACCAGTGGTGGAAGCAAATATGGATGTGATATTCTACAACAACTTGAATAATAATAAGATGGTCATGATGCATTGTTATTCAAATGTAAGAGACAATCCACCTGCCCGCATATTTGGTCCTACCCAATCCTTTTGGGCTTTCAGTCTCCTTGACAAAGGTGGCCCAGGATAAGAGAAATTGGGCAGGGATAAGGTACTGGTGTGAATTTCAGGCAGATACGAAGCCAACTACCTCCTTCAATGTGTTTTTGGGGACAGGTGGTTCTTCCAATCAACCATGTGGGTGCACTGGAATGTTTTGTCGTTGGACCATAAATGAGGAGGGTATCACTTGTGGCCCGAGTGGATACATTCACAATTGGGGCTAAATATCAAGTTGCAGTTCTTCTGCAATAACCAGTTCTCTTCTTGAACATTATATATTCTAGAAGCATGATGTCGAATACAAAAAGTAACGGAAATAAAATGTCTCAATGTCACAGAGTTTGACATTGAGAAACTTGTAGTAATTTGACATTGGAGAAGCATTGAGAAACGTTCGGAAATCCATCGCCTGTCTTTATATTGTCACTAAAGTTCAATAACATGTCAACTACTAGTTCTTGTCGTCCAATAAGATACTGATACCCTGAAGGTCAAATTTGAGGATGTTGGTCATTTTGACCTCCTCCTGACCCACTCTCCTGTTCTTCCTTGGTGCTTCCAACAATGTTTGTACTGTATGTGGATATTCCAGTTCTTGCACTTCATCAATGAAACACCTTTATCTACAAGCACGTCGTGACGTACTCCTTGACGATGATATGGCAGTACTTCACTCAGCTGGTAACAGACAGAGTGCGGCAAGGCTTCACATTCTCGAAGTTGGTAGGCCCATCTAACTGGTTCTTGAACTACAGCTCTCTTTTCAAGTGCTCAGGTGAGGACCCTGGACACGGTCTTCATATAGATTTCCAAATTGCTCTTGCATGCAAATGAGGGCAGTACTATGTGGTCCTTGCTGCTAGCTATTTTCAGATCAATAGTTGAACAATACAGGGTACTATCTGTTAATGTAATGTAAAGCCATCATTTCACCTGCATACCGGTAGTCCACATTTTTAAGGCCTAAACTACGTTAAACGTCCTGTTTTGATTGCCATTACCCTCTTCACCAACATATTCTTTCTCAGCTTGTGAAGACAGACAATCTTTTGTCACTTGCAGAAGTTGTGCAAAAAAAACTCTTTGGTCACCGGGCCCGTTATCCTCATGATGATCGTGGTGCAGCAAATGGCTTCGCTGCCAGTGGTAAATGCAGACATGGCCGAGATATTCTACAATAAATTGAATATAAAGATTGTGACGATGCATTGTTATGCAAACGTACAAAGCGATCAGCAACCTCCCCACTCGTTTGGTTCTACCCAGTCCTTTTGAGTTCTCAGTCCACGTAAAAAAAGGTGGAGGTTACAGTAGTGGAAGTTTTGGAGGGACAAGATATTGGTGTAAGTTTATGCGAGGTACCTAGACTCATGTGCTTATGGAGACGGGTAGCTCTTCCAATGAACCATGTGAGTGCACGGGAAAGTAAGGTTTCTGGACCATTGATGAGTAGCTGACTTGTAGGAATGGTTGCATTCACGAATAAGACTAATAAGCCGGGCTAGAATTCTTGTGGGATAAATAGTAGTTCTACTCTTAAACTTCATATCCTTTTAGAAGCATCAGTATCGAGACAAATTTACACTGCTGATGTAGTTCAATCGATAAAGAAGTGGTCTTTAATTTTGTTCTCTACACCCGTTTATTCACGGCCCCGGACAATGTCACAAACCCGCCGTGTTACTTTTCAAAATGCCAGTCACAATGATTTCAGAGTGAATTTTCATCATAACAGAAAACTTTGCATTAATGCAACGACTTTGTAAAAGCGTCATATTAGGAGGTTCAGTACTAGTAACCCGACACAGCGAAAAATCCAAGTTGAAATCAACCAGTTGTCCATTGACGTGACCATTAAATCGTAAGTCTTTCAGAACCGAAGTTTCACTCCATGCCCGGTAGAGCATCTCACCCCATGCAGGCCGCTAACTCTCTCGTAGGGAAAATTCTACATACTAATTTTCGAGATAGACACAAGTTTTTCAAACTCATTAAAGTAAGATTTTTTATCAATGCTCTCCCTAACTCAACCTGCTGTGCACTATTCCGCAAACCAAGGCATGATCCAACTCACCAGATGCAATTTCGCAAAACAACTAGATAAAACTCCATAAGTTGAACAGAATTGCACATCAATGCGATGCACCAATGAGTATTTACAGATAGCATAAAGAATCCCTTAAAGTACAGATGCAATGGTTATGACACAGATATTGCAGGAGCAGCACTTTCAAAACTCAGAGCAGGTTCCTCCGTCTCTTCTGCACACGAGATCACATCCGTCTCCAAAGTCTTCGGTTCCAAGTCAATGAATTCGTTTGACTTGCTCGCCAAGTGTGCGATGCTGACACGCCCAAGACGCTTGATGTAATCGGCTACCGCCTTCATCTCCTCTGGCGAGATGTAGATAAACTTTCCTCTGTCATCCATAACTCCCGAGATTCTACCTGAAATCATAGACTCAGGATTATTGAGAACGTTGCATATCCACAGTTGAAGATAAAATTAACATCACACCTTGAGACCAAACGTGCAACCAGAAAGCATAAGCGGTTCGGAGCCTTACCCATTTGTTCCAGTGCCACCACCCGATTTATGCACTCCTGCATCATATTTTGTCATGTTAGTCTCACACATTGCAGCATCTCATAGGCACTAAGGTCACTGCATCCAAGGTCTACTACAGATTGCCCAAAACCAATTCTGTAACAGACTTTTGAAGGTCTATCACCTGCATCATATCCAACAGAAAAAAGAATCGAGCACACCAAAATAGCGCCACATCTAAAGATTGACTATCAAGAACTCCTACCAATGAGACACTAAGCAAAGAAGTCATGGTCCCATCCCACTACACATACATTTCCTAACCAGCCATGTCTAACGGGCTCTCAAAACGATGATTTATGGGAGTACGATACAGTCAAAGATAACAGCAAGAATTTTCCTGAACTCCACCAGTTTCAGTTGAACATAGATGCTGCATACTCACCTGGGTACGCAGGTTAAACTCAGCAGCAAGATCCTCCAAAGCCACACACTTGTGTTTCTGAGACATCATCAAGCGAGATTATCAGTGCAACCATTCCCGCAACTCGATAAAAACTCGAACATAGCAATACAAACGCGACTTGTTCCAATTATTACAGAACACAAGCACTGCCCAGCGAACACGTCCCACATGTTCGTAAGCATACTCAAGCAAACATTGGTGGCCTACTTGACAGTACCTTGATGTACTCCACAAAGTCGAACAACAATCCTTGACTCTCCTCTTGGACATCGTTCTCCATGGTTCCCTCCGTATCAACCACGAACGCCGACTTCCACTTGTCAAACTCTGCGTTCGCAGCCTCCTCTTCCCTCACTTTCTGCTCCCGAGCAGCTTCCTCCTGCATGGCAGATGTGTCCATGAAATCTCAATGCAATGCACTGTAGACGAAAGGCTTGACAAAGGAAGGGCTAGTCCTATCTCAATATGGAAAAGCTACTCGAGGTAAACCTAAACATTCACAGCTTTCAACTCCCAAGAAGCAATGGAACCCAACCCAATTGAGCAATGTCGCATAATAAACCACAAAAACAAGACTAACCTTGAGGCGGTCCTCTTCTTCCCGCTCCTCGTCTCTCTTGCGCCGCGCTGCCGCATAACTGTCCAGCTTCTCACTCTTTGCCTCCCTCGCAGCTATTTCAGCCTGGAATCCTCCACAAAAACCCCAACGCACAGACTTAAGTCTTACTCAAGTTGCATGTAAAAATCAGCACGCAATCAATTTCTCAAGTTTGCCACCCTCATCCAACAGATACACCTTCAATCACACCACTCACAATAACAACACCATCTGCATTCTATCACATGTATGTCCTCCATTTCAGGGTATCAGAGACTCTCATAACCCCAGAATCGTCACCAAAATCCTGCAGATCAAGTTCGTAGATCACCAGGATGTCCAACAAAATTGTAACATCCCAAACCATCACGAATCCCAAGTACCAAAAACATAGCAGAACCGCCGACTCACCTGACGACGAGCCTCCTTCTCCTGCTTCTTCGCATCCTTCTTCTTCGAAGCTTTAGCAACATAGTACCCCTCGGGCTCTTCCTCCTCCTCCTCCTCATCACCTACTCCACCTGCCATCCAAACCCAATCTCCTCAGCCCCCAACACAACAACATCGACATCAAGGACCCATCGCAAACAGGATCGACATCAAGGACCCATCACAAACAACATCGACATGTTCACAGCATCATCGACATGATCACAACAACATCGACTCATCACAAACCTGTCGAAGAGGAAGCAGCAGGCACAACTGCAGTAGTACGCCGTCGCATACGGCTACCCCTCCCGGCAGACGCTCTTGCAGGCGCAGCAGCTGCAGCAACAGGCTCCACAGCGACATCCTGCCACAACACTCACAACTCTCACTCAATCACACCAATTCCAACACCGTTTTCTAACAATTCACGACCATCAAAGCCAATTCAACGAATTCCAGGCCGAGTCTCCAACTTACCTGAGCAGGCTCCCGTCTGGCGATGGAGCGGCGCCACAGCAGGAGCACGAAGAGAGTGGGCAGCAGCAGCACGGTGAAGAAGAGCGCCACGAGCTCCATCGCCACAGCTCCCGAGTTCGATCGAAAAGAGGAGTGCTCTGCTTCCAAGCCCTAATTTTGGTCGACAGTGTCGGAGTCGACAGTGTTGGGGTTGGCTTCTGCAACGTGATGATTTGCGAATTGCGTTAGGGATGTGTACCACAAAAGCGCCACTATAGCACAAAAGCGTTACTCCAGGGGATCTATCATCGGCGTGCTCAAGCTCACTTCTGGTAGCACAAAAGCGTTACTTCATCCCAAAAGCGTTACTTCATCCCAAAAGCGTTACTTCATCCCAAAAGCGTTACTTCATCCCAAAAGCGTTACTGTAGCACAAAAGCGTTACGTCACCCCAAAAGCGTCATTATATCTATAAATTGCACTGTATGACGAAGCCGTTATATATCCAAAAACCGTTGCTTATACAAAAATTGTCACTTATTCAAAGCCGTCAATTATTCGAGAATTGTGATTGTACTCACACTTGACATTAGAGGTGTCACGGTTGGCGTTAGCGATTGCGTTATGGGGACATGGGAGAAAATTTTGTCCGATCAGAGAAACTTGGCTATAACTCTCTTCTACAAGTAGAATTGTACTAGAATATAAGTAGTTTTGCAACATTTCAAGGTGATGTATTGTCCATTCTAATACCCTACATTGTGATTTGGAAGTAGCTTCCACGTAATTCTTGAGGGGTTTAATGATAGTTATGGGTAACAATTGTTACATAGTGGATGTGGGTTGCTATGTGTTGTAGAACATATAATATATTGGTGTTTAATCCCTAAAGAGTCTTATCCTTTTTCATATTTGTATAATTGTAAAGATCTGTTATAAAATGTAGGTCAATAATTATAAGTTAATGTTCAAAACACAGTTGAATTTTAGATTGTATTTACATTTCTATAAATTTTACATGTGTACAAAATAATTTAAGTAATTCTGGACAAAATGCCTAATTATGGACTTTTTATCATTCTGTCGGCGGGCCGCCGACAAAAATAGCAAGGTTGTAAAAAACTTTTTTCTTCTGTATTTTTTGTTCAAAATATGCTGTAAAAACCATTTTTGACTTAAAATTCATTGTTTTGACTCTCTTTTAGCCATAAATTCTACATTTGGACATCATTAAGTCTTTTTTTTGTGAATTTTGAGAAACATGCCTTATTTAATAGTGTTTATCCTAGTTTTTATTTAAATATTCAATGATTTGAAGTTATTTACTACAGACAATTTATCGGCGGATGAGCTGACTACAAATGTTGGACTTTAAAAAGTCCAGAATTACTTAAATATGAGTTGGTAATTGCTATTAATTCTTTTAATAATTTAGTTTTAATTTCTTTTTTAATTACATAGCTAATTATTTTTATCTTATATTATTGAAGTGGTTGTATGGCTTCCTTTTGCAAGCACAAATTCATGGTTAATTTCTTATTATATATGATTTTAAACAAGTTTTGTTTTATATTTTTAAATTCACAAAAGAAATCATTCAATTTTTAATTCAAATAAAAAAATGTCATTTCATTTAATTTGAATTAACTACATGATTGATGATCTTCAAAAAAAAAATAAACTATTTATTTGTATTATCTCAAGGCGGTTATTTACCATGGTCTTTAAAAACCTAAGAAAAACATGGTATTTATAGAAGGATATGAAGTAATAGATGCATTCTGTAATTTAAGTAAATATTTATAATACAATCTATAATATTTTTAAAATATTCTTAGATTTCTTTCAAAATAACCTACATTGTTTATTTACTATAAATAAATATCATTTACTTATTCCAAAAGAATCAAGTGTGGAACATCAAAACCTTTTTGAAGCATGATTTGTAATTATTTGTAGTTACCACAATTGACAAAGATTAAAAACACAATATATGTGTCATATCTAAAAATTTAGTATATTCTTCAATTCGAAACATTACACAATATTTAGCCATTATTATTCTCTTGCATATTATCATCTCATGTCTCACGACTCTCTTTATAATGTTGTTGTATTGGCTTTGTGGTCTTCCAAGCAAGGATAAAGGATAAGACAAGATTGTGGCCTAAGATATAAAGACCACATAACATTAACTTGGGCCTAAGATATAAAGACCACAATATTCATTAACTTAGGATTTTCCATAGTTCTAAATAACATCAGTTTTTTCACGAATTTTTATAATAAGTAAAGGGTATATTTATCTATTTATTTATTTTTTAATAATATTTAAGTATATAATAATAATTATTGCAAACTTTCAACTTTAAAACATGAATTTAGAAGTCCCAAAATTAGGCAAAATTCCCAATTTAATAAATATTGTGTTTTATATTATCGACTAAGTTAACAATCAAATGCAATTAATTGCACTTTGAGTCAATCTCAAATTAAGGCTTAGTTGATGCTTTGCTAAATTGTAGAAAAGAATCAAGATATATTGTTGGAATTTCTACATACCTACCGTAACACCATAGCATGTTTGTTCATAAATAATTCTTAAAAATGAAAAATTAAATTAAAATAAAATTATTTTGACAAAAATACAAAAAGATAATGTTATATTTTTATGATATTTTCTTATATCTAAGCCATTTGAGGATATTTTTAGTGTTTTTTTGCTAAAAAATCAAAAAAATCATTTTTTTCTATAAAGAAATATATATATTTTTCTTTTTGTTCAACAAGAAGAAACCTACTATGGTGTTATGGTACCCAATCTCTAAATGTTGTAGATGATAATCGCATGGCTTATTTGGAGAGAGAAACAGTCTTTTATTTTCAATTTTTGTACAATCTTTAAATCCTCAACAAGTCTTTGCTAACCTTTATTTCTACTCTTATATTAATTAAAAAATCTTTATATACTTTCAACTTTTAGTTTTAAACTTCAACTTTGATTTTAATTTGATTTTTGGCGTAGGATGTATTTCAATGTATCCATCTCTTATTATGGTATCAGGATGTATTGTACATCTTTCATGAAGTGGAGATTGAGGATGAACTTTATTGACATCATGAAGATATGAATATCGTTTATAAAATTTTGCTCGATTCGTATGGCCATCTATAGTTAATAAAGTTATCAATTTGATATATTTAATAGCACAGTACCAAATAAATTTACTATCATATCAAAAACTTGCTATGACTTTAAATACTGAATCTCTTAAATTTGATTATCAATATAAATTTATTTATTCAAAATAAAATAACATATACTCTTATATGTTAGAAAATAAGTATACAAAATTATATGTTTGCACAAAACTCACATCATCTATAAAATTTGAAGTATTATTTTAAGTCGACAAAAAATACACTCATTCCATGAATGAAATAAAAGATAAGATGGTACTTTAAAGATCACTTATAAGAATCAAAATCGAAGTATCTAAAAAATTCAATTTTTATTTATCAATTTAATGTATTGACAATAAAACTAGTCATCTATACTCAATATATTTTAAGTTGTTTTCCAATTCTCTTCAAGACTGTTAGAGTAACCTTTTAGATTGAAAATTAAGTGTTATAAAACATTTATTGAACATAAAAAAGTAATACACCAAATTTATCAAAACTCGAAGTTTTTAATAAATTTAAAATTTAAAAAAGGAAAACAAAGTAATGAAATTTATATCTAGTTTTTTAATTAATTAGTTTCAGGTGGAAAAATAATGCACTGCAACAAATCATTTTATCTCATTTTGAATAGTCATTAAAATTAAATTCATTCGAGATGCATCACATCTATCATCTATATTATTGTATAATAAATGAACATGCAAATTGAAAACAATTCTTCATACTAAAACAATATTGAAAATCACCATATCCTTATGAGCAAAATGATATCATGGGAAACAATAGCATCAAATAAATAATGTAAAGTAGTTTGTTTGTAAGATGGTTTTCCAAAAACAAAAAAATAAATTTAAAAAATCAAAAGTCAAAAAACATTGTTTGATTTTATACTCTAGATTTTAGATTAAAACTTTAATTTAGATATAGATTGAGGTAAAATAAAAAATATCAAAATTACTATATTACTAAATAAAAGGCGTCAATAGAGGACT
This sequence comes from Ceratodon purpureus, assembly GCA_014871385.1. Classification (NCBI taxonomy): domain Eukaryota; kingdom Viridiplantae; phylum Streptophyta; class Bryopsida; order Pseudoditrichales; family Ditrichaceae; genus Ceratodon; species Ceratodon purpureus. The sequence continues at coordinate 3,411,065 of CM026433.1, read as the reverse complement.
TACAAATCATGGTGCTTGAGTTGAAGTTGTTTACCAAATTCAAGGTTGTGTGGTAGTGTTAATGTTTAAAGCTGGAGTTTCCAAGATAATGATTATCCAAGTTTACAATTTATTATTATTAAGTTGGATAATATTGTAGCACCATAGCAAGTTTGTTCAAAAATAATTATAGAAATAAAAAAAACGTAAAACAATGATATTATGAAAGGAAAAAAATAAAAATAGAATAAATTTGTTTTTGTAATATTTTGTTATTTCTAAGCCATTTAAGGTCATTTTTGCTGATTTTTTCTATTTTTTTTGAAATGGATTTTTGAGAGGCTAACTTTATTTTTTCAAAAATATAAAAATAAAAATAAATTCTTGTTTACCAGGTGACGAACTCGCTATGGTGTTACAGTAATAATTTTTGAAGTTATTATTATAACCTAGAGTTCATGTAGAATGTTATTCAAGTGAGAAGAAATAATTGGACAGTATAGATTTGAAAGGTGGAGTGAAAAATAATAAAAGGAAGGGTTGTAAAATAGAGGGGTGGCGTCCCTTCCAAAGAGAGTTGTGCAGCTTAAATCAACTTATTCAACATAATTGCAATAATTTCCAATTACTGTCATCCTTCTTCAAGCTTCTTTATATCATTTATCGATCGATCAATGACATATTATTTATTTTTTCTTTATATTGAAAAAAATCATGTAAAATCTACATTGGTTGCTTCCATTGTTGTTATTTTAAAACTCGGAGAATAAACACTTGTTACTTCAATGCAAAGACAATGTTTCGAAGCAAAGGTGATACTTTTCCTTTCAAATATTAATGAAATTGAAAGCATTGACGTACTTTGTCAGAAAGATTTCCAACATAAGTGTCAATGTTTTTAAAATATTATTTGAAATATTTGCTTCTCTCATAAATTTACATTAGATCATTGACTTCGAAGATGTAAACCATTTAGGTATTTTAAAGCCAAAATTACATGAAAACATTGAGTGAAAATTAAAAATATGTGTAACCAATAGATTGAAATTTTTAATGAACAATCAATAAACCTAAGTTATAATTTTTTTAAGAAGAATGGATAATTAACTAAAATTTGAAGTACATTTCAACTGTAAGACCATGATGGTATGCAATTTATGAATTTCTTGACAAAGAATGAACTGGCTTAGTGCATAATATTAAAATTGATCAATTTTTATTTGACTCGGAATTTTATTCAATTTGCCAAGGCCAGAATTTAACTAAATATATCATAAAATTTCATATTAAAAAAAAATGAGGTTTTAATTTTATAAATTTTTATTCAATGTTTTGGAGTAATGAATCATTAGAGTGAAATTTAAAAATAAATTTATTTTTCAAAAAAATTTAGATGTTAGAAATAATAATTCAAACTTGGAAATGTATTGTTTATTTTGTAGATGATTGCCTTGAAATATTTTTGTCATGAACTTTTGAACATCTTTCAACATCATTTTTTAACTTGCGAATATGTAAAAAAATGTCAACCAAAGGATTTTATAATATTTTTTGGAGATCGAATGAATGTCATCTAAGAGAAATCTGCCACTTCATAATAGTCAATTTTCCAAAATCTGGATACTAGCAACCCAAGGGATCAAAACTAATTCCATATTTTAAACATTTCGAGCTCCAAGGAAACTTATCAAAAATAAAGAATAAATTAAATATAATTTGAAAATATTAAAAAGGAATTCATTTTAAATTTAATTTTTTCTTTTAAAAAGTTAATTTAAATTTAAACTGTGGTTATTTAGTTTTGAAATTTTCTTTATTATATTGTGGGCTTTATGAATTATGGTGTATGTGATATGTCTCATGATTGATGGTTTCCTCAACTTTTTCCACAAAAACTTATTTTTCCAAAAGAAATCAATATTTTTTCAAAGGTGAAAAACCTACTGTTGACTTAAACCGGAAGATTGGGAGTGGATCTCTGCTCACCACCGAGGTTACCGCTACCTCACCACCCCCGCTCCGCCTCCCAGCCGCCACCACCCTTTCGCCTCTATACCTGTGCAAAGCCCCACTCCGCCTTCCAACCCAGCCACCAGGTGCGTTTGCATTACCTGCCAACAGGGGCAGACAACGTCGAGAATAGTAAGAAATCAAGCCCCGCAAAACCCTCCGCGCAGGCAGGGTAGGCTCTCTTGACAGCCATCTCGTGGCAAGGAGTGGTCTGTCATAGGCATGAGACCTATAATTTCCTAGTGTGATGTGCTGGAAGAGCTAGGACGATAATCGCAGGTGAAATCCTCTTAGATGAATTTTGTTTCATTGCACCTGTGTTCGTCAAGTCTAACCTATTGTTGTTTGAACAATCAAGGATACATATTAAATTTTGGCCATGGTTGTGCTTAGTTGATACTTTGTGATATTTTGATACATGTTTATTTCACTATAAACACGAAGACCACTCTTCTGAACAAAAATAGACGTCGCAAATCATATCCAAACAAGCTCCACTCCCGGTGCAAAGTAACCATCAGCAATCAATCTACTCTTTGCAAAATAAATAAACAAACCAACTCCAATTCCCATAAATCCTACACTAATAATCCCACAATTAAATCCATCTTACGATCGATCAGCAAAGAATTCCAACCAAAAACTATCCTAAACACTAAAACCTGAACAAAACCCTGGTCTCCAACAAAAACCACAAAAGAAAAGAAGAAGAAAAAAACCCCAGAAGTGAGGAAATCTTAGAAAGCACCCACCTTGCGAAAGAAAGAAAGAAACAGCACTTTGAAAGGCAATCACAGAAAACAGTCCAGAAGGTAACGACTGGAAATGGTCAAGTAACAAAAAATTACCAAATGGGGGGGCGCATTTACTACCCGTTGGCAAGATGTGCAAACGAAATCGACAGCCTGCCGCAGGCAGGCCGAGGGTGCCTGCACATGCAGGCAAGTAATGTAAATGCACCCACCACCTCTTCACCTCCCAGCCAACTCTTCCCTCCCTATCACTTCTTTTCTACAAATATTCTCAAATTTTTGAATTTAGATTACTAATATTTCAAATATCTAATGTAATTGGTGCAATGTTTTATAACTTATTATTTAGAAATCCTTTGGATAGATGGAGTAATTAAAAAGAATTAATAGAATACTTTCTTGATCTTTATAAATTTCATCCAAATAGGATTGTTGATTGGCGTTTCAATAAATTAGATGTTGGAGTTTAAGAAATCATTGAAAAAAGAAGAAGACTGAAGGCGGAGCAAAGTAAGTCCTATGTTGATGTTCTTAATTCAAGCCAAGAACCTCAAAGTGCTTTCTCAGACCTTGAGTTGAATGAAAATCTTGTTCCAGAGCCTAGTAAGTGATATTTGTTTTGTTTTTAATTTAGTTTTTACAAAAAAAATTGATGTATAATTGGATAATTTATTTCGCTATTTTTTTTATAAAAAAAATTGTATTGTTATTTTTGTTTTTATCTTTACATAATTCAATTATAATATGAAAAATATTGACCTATTATTTATGATTTAGAAGGAATGTTTGAGGAATTTAGTAATAACCGTATGTCAAAATTTGCATTCGTGGAGGCATCAATGATCATATATTGAAGATTTTATTACACTGTTTAAACCACATTGTCCAATATGTTCGGAAGTTTGTCAAGCTGAAGTATATAATTGGAACATGAGTTACAATGTGCATCTCAAATGTATCAATGGCTACAAGTTCACATATCCAACTATAATATCCCATGAGTGGTCCAATGTCCCTAAAATAACGCATATGGAATGTAATGCAGCATTAAATACCGAAATGAGATACACACAATTTGGGGAAGTTTTCATGTGAATAGATTTTTAAGTGCCAGGAAAAAGTCATTTATATAAATTTAAAAAAAAATGGATACATGCAATATTGAATGTATGGGAAACTGAAAAAAGAAAATTGTGGGATCAACTAAAAAATGATGGACAATCGATTCTTCTATATTTAGATGCTACACATGATTTTATGAGATTTGCCCATCATAGTAGTGTTGTTGTGATACATGCAACAATAGGACATGTATTAAAAGTTTGTACCATGACAAGGAAGGAGGCATGCAACTCATGGAAAATTGAAGACCAAGCAATAGCGAAGGCTCTGAAAACATTGTTATAAGCAAGAGTGAAGATTACTGACAGCTTTGGAATAATATCTCAAAAAGATTTGTGGCACAAGTATAAGCGACTCTAAAAGAATTGCAAAAGGACTTAGTAGACAAAGTTACTCAACAATTAAGCCTCAAACAAGTTCAAAATTGCGACACATATACTAAATTAAATTCTGTTAGAAATAAAGTTCTCAAAGAGTGGCTTAAAGAGTGGAATAATAATAGCCCAATACATGAGCGTTTACTGAATATATCAAAAATGAAACATGAAGACTTAATGAAGACTATTGGAGAAAAGTTAGAAATACCTTATGAAGCAATTGGAAGTTTTGCATTAAGTTCAAAGCCTTCAAAAATTGCTTATTCAAAGTTAAAAGAACATAACTTACCATCCAAACTCAATAGTTGGCTTTACTATTGTTGTAGATTGGCTCAAGCCAGCGGTAATGAAGATGTCGGGCAACTATGTTTACATATATGCAATGCAGCTAAACGTTGGGCTAGTGATTACAATATTTGTAGAAAAATAAATAATTCAAAACATATGTATTAGAGAGGTGGGGTCCTAAAAGAGCTAAATATGATTTAAAGGAGAAAACATATATTGCACAACGAAATTGGTTAGCCCTAAACATCAAAGAGCAGAGTTTCAAATAATAGATTTGGGCCTCATTAACAAGTACGCAACCAAACATATCCATTTTGCGGCAAACTATGAAGTGAGAGTGGCATGTGCAATCGTTGATTGGAATGAAAATTGAGCAAGAAAGTGTTTGAGGATTTTGAGCACGAAACCATGAGAATGTTCAATTCGTAAGTGTTTAGCACATAAGAGCATATTATCTAAGAAGACATATCAGTGGAAAGACGATGTATGGAACTTGCTTTGTGATTATGGAAAGAAAGATGTACAACACTCTGCGGGGACAAGTATCAATGATATTGCCACTCCAATTAGGGGAACAAATATTATTGAAATTGCTACTCTGATTGAGACATCACCAAAGAGATTGGTGGGCATAGGAAATACTCATAGAGAATCACAGAATAGTTTGAGTACAAAAAGTTTAAAGATAATTGATTCTCTTTGTACATTAGGCATTGGTTATCTGAGTTATTGGTTTAACATAAGATCTTGACAAGGTTTCATTGTTTAAATCATTTAGTATCTTCAATCAAACAATTCAGTTTTAATTATTTTTTCTAAATTTGACGTTGATTTAATTTTGTAGAGCAGTGAATATTCTATCATTTAATCAATTAAAAAAATTATCAAATGTACAATATAATGCCTGCAAATCCAAAAGGAAGAAATTTTTATTAGACAAGAATGGCCAAAACATCTTTAATATGCTAATCAATTTTGTTTTCTACACTACGGGAGAACTCCTGGACCTGGCACTACCCAGCTCGGACAAACCATTTTGATACTAATATAATCTAAGGAACGTTAGAAGAATAGGATGGCGAGGAAATATTGAAGTAACACACTAACAAAAGGAAATACTACTTGGAGATTCTTCAGTTACTAAGCATGAAAACTAAAATAGCAATCCACCTGCAAGCACTACACACAAAATGGGATGCAAAGAAAAGCTGACATTTAGAATTGTAAACTCCGTCTTCTACACATGTCATGTAAATGTCTCGCAGTACCATCTTTTATACCCTCATCTCCAACTCGTACTTGCTGATAACATGCACACTCACCATCTAACTTAACGTACTATGCCCCAAAGGAAAATGGCCACTATTGTTACCTCTCAGAGAAAAATGCTCGACTTGGAGAATAGATATCATCAAAGGTAGCCAAGAAGTTAGAACATGACATTGAGCAATTCCAATAGCCTCTTGTGCATGAAAGATAGTAATTGGTAGTGCTAACACTAATGTCAGCACAACTATTCTTACAGGATTGAAATCACTTTAACCCCTAACTATCCTTAAAACCCAAAATGGGTTTTGGCTATTTCGGGCAGCTTGGATGGGGAGGTTAAAATTAATATTTTTTTTCAAGATTTTTACTGGGAGCTCCCTTTACAGTAAGGTCTATGTAGTAAAAAATTTGAAGCCAAATTCCAATTCTAATACCTTCATCTAGAAATTTTAGGTTTCAAGTCCAAAACGGGCAGTCTAAAATTAGGTCTTTTAAAAAAAATAAAAATTGAAATATTTTCACAACCAAATCACTAATCAAGTTCCATAGTGACCCAAGTCAAAAAGTTTACCAATTTTACAAGGGCAGCCTCCAAAACTTACAAAGAGAAGCTTCAAAGTTTTTAGTAATTTTTGAATTTTTTCTTTAGAAATTTGTCAAAATTTGAGATTTTTGAATTTTTTAAAAATAATTTTTCCTAAAAAACACAAATTTATAAAGGTACCTACTCACCGTTCACTTTTTCTTTAGCTCACAAATAGTTTTTGTAATGCATGTTTTACTATGTTATCAATTTTATACCTTCTTATAGAAAATAATTTTTATGAAGGTCTAAAAAGCATTTTTTTGGGCTAAAATTTTGCATGAGCATACCTAACTTAGTAAGCTACATGGAAAAAAATGTGACCAAAATTTTGAAGTAATAATCATTAAGTCTCCCTTTGGCCCATTTGCACTATGCCTCTCGGCGAAGGCCCAAAAAAATATTTGCTGAAACTTTGAACACTATGATCTCCCTAATGAAAAACATCCAACGGTTGAAATTTGGATCAGTTCTTTCGAGTAAGGTTAGGTACAAGATCTTACGGTTGAAATCCAAAAAAGGTTAAAAAGTTTGTTTCATATCCTCGGGAGGGCATAGTGGTAGAAAATTGCAATTTTGAGGATTCAAGCTCTCAAAAACACAAGGAAATTTAGGGGTTAAGAAACAACAATCTAAGATTTCACCCACCTAAAGAGCTTCCCTCTATTTATATCAATTAGAATTACCGACAGTTGTAACATCATTGCAAAACTTATGGATTACGTCAAATATAGTAAAGGCGGGAGCGAATAGGATAGAGGATCAAAAACAATACGAAGCTCTAAATGATAGAATAATGTCAATGTACAATCCTGTTGCGGAAAGAAAAAATAGCTTCAAAATTACTTCACTATTTCTCTAAAAGCATTAATGGAATTCCTTAATAACAGGCCACATTACTCGCATCCATTGTCAAATCCGGTTGAATCTTCTCAAATTGCTTCTTCTTGGGCTTAAGAATTTCCTCTGAAGCAGCAGCTTCAAACCTTGCCACGATCACCTTCTCGCCAATCTTGGCCTGGGATGGACACACAACAGGCTCACATTGCGTGTGATCACTGTTGGATGCACACAACACCGGACCTAAAAACAGAACATCACGAACCTTACCAGCCTTCACATTCATCAGCATAAGCACCTTGCGATTCAACATCTGCTCTTTTGTGAGAAACTTTGCCAAACTGCTCACAAATTGCCTTAGGTTAGCTTCACCGATGTCAATCTCCTCGACATACAATGCATCGACTTCCAACGTAGCGTAGGAAAGATGTGAGTGGGGCGGAAGGAGGAGAGCGCCGGGGCGTAGGGGCTCCACACCGGGCATCGGAGCTCGGACGAGAGCGCGGGGGGCGCCTCGGGGCCGAACACAAGATTAGGGTTTGGAGGTAGGGCGGCATGTGACCACCTTATATACCTGGACACCCGGTTTACAGTACTTCCTATGTATGCTATGACACAAAAAAGGAAACACAATAAGCGTTTGGTCATTAATACAATGAATTGCCAAGTCACTTATCAAATGTCAATAACAAGTCTTGTTCATAGCTCTTGCTTCCAAAATATATATGTGCCATGGACATTCCTTAATGAATTCAGATGGTTAATGAATTTTTCGTTAATGAATTAATATAGTGAAAAATTTATTATCAAAAATTTATAAATGAAGAATTTCAAAAGAATTTGTAGAGAGCTTAAAATTGATTAATTGTGATTATTTTCATTCAAATTTTAAGAAAATAAAATATATGTAATTTTTTTTGTAAAAGACCGGTACATCATGTTAACTGTAAATACCTAATTAGGTCTATTAACCGTAACTTAGTCATGACGGCCGCGTTACTTAGGGTATCAACCCTTATGTATATATATTTCCTTAATTCAATACAATCGCTCTTGTACTCTCTCCAATGATCCTACAACAGTAAGTCTATTTAAGGTTTGTCGTATTCAGTTGAGGCACACTCTAAGCGAAAACCTTTATTCCTACAGATGCAACCAGAGACCTTAGACAGCACGCATCAAGGAAAGGAACAGTGAGTGCCATGCTCAATTAGCAATTGGCATTCAGCCAGGGCAGCTCACTAGTCTTGCCCTCCAAGGAGGGTCCAAAAGTCCCCATACCTTACTCTCATCTTCACTTCCCAATTTCAAACCCCAATCCTCCTTTCTTTTTTTTGTTTTGTTTTGTTTTGCTTTGTTCCGGGCACAATGAAAACAAGTTCATTGCACAAAGAACAGGTGCAACAGCACAGAGGCTGCACTGCAGACTCAGAGCCTATGAACATCACAACTGATTTTCAGGGATTGTATGACTCACTGGAGAGATCATCTGGACATTGTCAGTGCAGCAGACACAACATGTAGATATCAGAGAGATGGTTTTGAGTACTGATGCGATGGCAGCCATTCTGAAATATGTTCAACAGAGCAGGTTCATGATGAAAGAAAACCATAATTTAAGATGGACCAGTGCTCCAACCAAACAATGTGCCCGTAAGAAGCGGTGGTGCATGAATTTCATCAAATTGGTTGCCACTTTTCTGTTGAGTCTTGTGCGGTGAATGCATGGCTTCCATGTCAACTTGTACTGAGTAGCAATTCATGAGAAGAATAAAACCACCAATCATGTAGTTCTGAAGATATTTATTTGCAAGTTTTACAATTTGGAATTCTTCCTCTGAATCATATCCAATCTAGCAATAACAAGAGTTGATATATTGTACTGACAAGGCCAATATGATGAAGACTTATCATCAAATAGTCTATTAGATTTTTCATCACCTGTGAACTATGTACACATTGTACATGATCACCACTTTGATGTGATAGACATGGCCATAGTTGCCCATTCAGTGCCTGCATTGAGTGGCACCAGCAGATCAACATTTGAAATATGGACTGGTTAACAAAATTATCATGAATGGAAGGTACAGCTAATGTTTGATCAAACATGGCAATTTTGTACACCAATCGGTGATGTGCTCAGACCCAAAGTACAAGCTGTCAACCTCTGATATGCCCAAATTGACATATTCATCATGCACTGGCTGTACCTTCAATGTGTAATAAATCTGAGGGGAAGAAGATTGTGCTCCTCACATTCAGGAAACTTCACAAGTTGACACAGAAGTTAGAAGTTGTCCGACTCTGATAACATGAATTAATTCCCAGTTGAGAGTTCAATAGCAACATATATCACTTCATTGTGGTATTATGTATGAGAAGTTTTATTATTCCCTACAATTTAATACAGTATGATTCTAGCCAGGGAGCAGATTTAGCTCCAGAATTTAAATGACATTGTGAACCACTGCTATCAGATATGGTTCAAGTGTATACATTAGAGAATAGAATGGCTGAAATGGATCCTTTGAATGGGCATTCCCATGTTGTTCCTTGTGATGCTTGTTGGCAGAAAGATTAGAGAGAGAGCACAGAGAGAGAAGACCACAACTTTTGGGGTACAATCTGTGAATCTTTGTCATGGGTGTAAGTTGGCAAAAGTTGAAGAGCTTCCCAAGAAAATGCCTACACAAATGTATGGGTCTGCTCTCAAGCAGTTTCCTCTTAAAATTGGTTATATCTTTCAAAGCAACCTGTCTCAATTTGCAAGACCATTACAGTTTTGAATTGTGACCAGTGTCATTTTTTCCATATTGAAGTCAGTCTGCTGTTAATTTCCATCAGATGATGATAAGTCACAACTGAAGAGTTACAGCATAAGATGAATTTGCAGTTCAGCAATTAGTTGAGTGCTCTGTGCATATGTTTCATTAGCTTACCAGAAGTCCTGAAACTTAACTAAACTAAATGTGATTCAACTTGCATAAGTTAATGGTTCATTATATCCAAGGTGGAGATCACTAGCCTACCTGATTGCAAAAAGTCAGGGACATAATCACATGGAGGTTTTAATGTGCTCCTGACTACACCACAAAAGTGTTCTGCATTTCAAAATTCTATCATTATGCCTCTACGTACTAGGTTAACCTACAGCAAGTTGTTGCTCACTTGTTTTGGCTTCACTTCAATAATTAGTTTTTTCATGGATGTATTGGTTACTTAGTGCAAGTTCCAATCTGCTGTGTCACTCTACATCAGTGATGAAACATCAGGTAGGCATTAGAACCCATCACAGAGCAATAAGCTCAATCTGTAAGTGCAGGCCTATCAGTTATGTACTTAGCTCACACAGTGACAAGAATTGCACCTGTAAAACTCCACATGGGCCTACATAATATCTGCAAGTTATAATCAGTTTAGTACTATGATCGTCTCCACACAATCACACTGTATTACATCAGGTAAGCTGATTTATGGAGCTGCAAGATACATGAAGCTTTGCATGCACGATTCCTCGTGGGCTAAGCTAATTTATCTGAAGACAGGTGGCAGGTAATCTTATCTTTGGTTGTCATAGAATGTGAGAACACAAAGACATCAGGTAAAACGACACGAGCTAGGCCTTACTCTAATCACAGACTACATGTACAGACGTAGAAGAGCACTGGATAAGTACCTGAAACGGCACCTGTACCGGCACCTGAGCAGTGGGGTATCTATAATGGCAGCTGAGAGCGTTTGAATGTACCAACGACGTTCCATCAATGGGGCCAGACAAACACAAATGTCCATGACACCAATCCTGCAGAAGATAAAAGACATTACTCAAGGGCCAGGGGCACAAAGTAAGGCTTAAATAGCAATAAAGAACAAGCGTTTTAGGGACATGTTGGCAGAAAAGAACTGGTGTGACTCCTAATGCAATGAAGAGGGAGATGGTCTGCCCATGCCCACTAGAAACTACAAATATCAGGTCCATTGCCTGTTGATTGAGCGAGCTGCACTCCGAAAATGTAGGTCGCCTGGACGAGGCAAGACTCTCCGCTGCTGCCTGGGAGTGAGGCTTGCGGTTTCCGGCTCACCCCGACTTCAGTTGGAGGCGTCGTCGTCCACCGCAGTCGATCGCACATACACCGTTGGCAGTTACCAGGTAACCACTTGTGAATTTAATGTTAGATTTTAAGTCATGGAGGCTGCTATGGATATTCTGCTTTTGCTTTAACACTTATTTCACTGTTTATCAAATGGTTGAGAATAGCAAATACATTGTGTAGCAAGCGCCATGTAAGGAATGAACTCAGCTCATGAAGTGGGTGCTTACCTATTCCGATTGAAATGATATGGCAGTAGCGACAATGCAATAGACAGTAGCACTACGTGAAACATGCAATATGCAGAACTTGTTGATTTTATTTTGGCATGACAACTAAGTCCACTGGATATGATTGTTCCTTTCAGTTAGGTAGTGAGAAGCTGAATCAAACTTAGGAGCCATGGTTGAACAAGTCAACATGAGTTCCCAAAACGGCAGCGTCCATCTCAATGGACACCATCATGATCACAGCAGCACCAAGACGAAAGCAGCTGAAGATACGTCATTACTCGGACCATCGTATAAACAGATTCTCAAGTCACGAGCCCTTTACCCGATGCTCATAATAGCATCTGTGCAGGCTGCTCCTATTCTCTATGACAAACTGCGTGTGCAAGCATTCTTCCACGACGTAGCCATGCAGATACCATCTACAGTTGACACCTACACTGTTTGTCTTATGTTGGTAGCTGCGGCGTTAACATATCTAGCATACTACTTCGTCTACGTCCCAGGTCCTATTCTGATGCTGGATTTTTCATGCTTCAAACCTGATGATTGCACCAGAGTCAGCAAACGAACGTACGTCGAAAAGGCCAAGAGGTCTGGATTCTTCAGTGAGAAAAGTTTGGACTTCCAGGAGAAGGTGTTGGCTCTGTCAGGTTTAGGGGACGAGACATACGCGCCGCCTTCAACGCTTCTCGAGCCGGTGGACCGATCCCTCAAAGCAACTCACTCGGAAGCGCAGGCCTGTATCTTCGGGGTCGCGGACGAGATATTTTCACAAGGGATAGTGAAGCCCAAGAACGTTGACATCCTAGTTTTGAACTGCAGCATGTACAGCCCCGTTCCCTCCCTTGCAGCCATGGTAGTCAACAAGTACAAGATGAGGAAAGACATCGAGGTTTACAACTTGGGTGGAATGGGCTGCAGCGCTGGATTGATTGCTATTGACTTAGCATGCAAGATTCTGAAAGGACGTCGAAACTCTTATGCACTTGTGATTTCCACCGAGATCATCAGCGCACAGTTCGGCTACCCCGGAAACCAGCGCTCTATGATGGTGGGAAACTGCCTCTTCCGAACCGGCTCTGCAGGGGTGCTTCTCTCCAATCGCAGAGGTACTTCAATACTACCCTTGAATTTTGAACTCCTGTACTTCTGAAACCCAAAAACTTGACTTGAACCCTGTTAACGCCCAGTCGCGGGCTAGTTTGAATACTGCTGCTGGGTAAAATGTTGTTCAGAGTCCACTCCACTTGAAATCAGGCTTCATTACCAGAACATGAAGAATGTAGTCCAAAACATCTGTCCCCAAGTGTTGACATTGACAAAGTTAATATCATGTCTTCGAAAAGAGTTATGAAGTTTTTCGGCACTAGATGTGCTGCAGAAAATCTTTGAGTCTTTTGAGTGTCCCACATTGTTAATTTGGTTCTGTACCTTTTCTACAGCGGACAGATGGAGAGCAAAGTATGAGATGGAACACCTCGTACGCACTAACAACGGAGCTGACGATGCAAGTTACAACTGTGTGCACTCGACACAAGACGAGGCTGGCAACATCGGGATATCCCTCTCCCGAGACCTCATGCGGGCGGCAGGTACTGTTCTCAAGGACAACATCACCACTCTGGCACCCAAGATCCTACCCTTGAGCGAGAAAGTCAAATTTGCAATCAACTACATCGCTATTAAGCTCAATAAAGGTCAGAAGCCCACCATCAAGCCCTACATGCCCAACTTCAAGAAAGCAGTGTCCCACTTCGCGATCCACCCTGGAGGCAGAGCCGTGCTGGAAGGTGTTGCCGAAAAGCTGGATCTTGACGACTGGTATATGGAGCCATCCAAAATGACTCTGCACCGCTTTGGAAACACCTCCAGCAGCAGTGTGTGGTATGTCATGGCCTATCTCGAAGCCAAAGGCCGCGTGAAAAAGGGCGACAGAGTGTGGCAAATTGCACTGGGGTCTGGATTGAAGTGTAACAGCGTGATTTGGAAGTCTCTGAAAACCGCGCAGGAGGGTCCTTCCAAAAATTGCTGGGCCACGTTTATTGACAAGTACCCGATGGAGATTGATACCACTCTCCCACAACCACAATCAGAGAAGTAGTTCAAAACGATTCTCCATATCATTCTAGCGAAGCTTATTCAAGGATTATGCAACCAATTTCTATTCTGTATCCATTATTTCTTTTGTCGATGTCTCTACAAAGAAATAGTGATAAAAAAGATGGTGACCTGGAAACTCATGCTTGGGATGAATGTTCCTTGTCGCAAATTTATAGAAGCCGCCACTGAAAATGACCTGTTCTTGCGGAAACCAAGTTGGTTAAGCATCACCTCGATGCCAACAATGAAAGCTCCTAGTTATCTTTTAGCATCTGTGCACTTGTTGCAAATGAGGCAAACATATTAAATTCAGAATCGGGTCCAGAATTACACATTTAAGCGACATAATGCTCAGTATTTCCCTAATCTTCTCTCCTTCCAACTTCCAACCCGCACAATGTCGTTCCCAATGATCGAATGAAGAATGAACGATGTGTAACAGACTAAACCCGACAACTGTTTGTGTAAAGGCAGGCAATGAAGTGTTTATTAACAACCCGTGGAGAAAGAGCGAGAAAGATGTAAGCATCCACTAATCGTCACTCTTAGACATCCTTGAAGCAACTAATCAGGAATCTCGATAAAGACAGCTTCACTAATGTGGGTAGAGAGGAGGCTCTGCACACCCAAAGCATGAAAGGTTTGCTATTTTACACATAGCTGCCCCTATCTATCTTATGGAACTACACAGCTCGCCCTAACTGCAAGTGCTCCTACCCTTGGTTCTGACAGTTGGTTTAAGACATACTTTCAGAAAGGCAGGGCCTCCAAAGGAAATCGGCTAAACTGCTCTCCAGAGAATCAATGAAGAGATCTCACACACAACAACTTTCTACGGGGAGTCCGATTCACCTGTGGCTATTATCATCAATAAGTCTTTGTTATCCCGGTAAGCCTGAATAAGTGCCGCTGCTTTGTAAGCAAAGAAACCCAACATAAGAGGTGTCACCTGCTCCACATGAACAACAATCTCCCCTCGTAAGAATGGGAATTTCTAACTTCAATTTTGCCTCTACTTAAGTGAAACTCATGAGCGGAAGTTAGCCTGAAAGATAAGCCACTCTTTTTTTTATGCTCTAAACATAATCTGTCTCCTGAAGAGAGACTGGACTATTTGACCTCGGTAATGGAACAAAAGATTTGCAATGACATACCTCCAAGTGAAAAGAGTCGCTAGAAGTTCCTGTGAAGTGAATGGAGATGGCCCACAGGGAGTAGAGTGCAGCAGGAATAACTAGGCGTGGAGATGATAACGAAATTCCGCATCCACGAATAGTCTTCTCAAAGGACTCTTGCACATCAGTACTACGGATGCCGATTCTGTAACAAACATTCTGTACCCTTCAGTACTAATCACTGTGGTTGAAAGAACAGATCGCACAGATTGCAACTTAAAAACAGCACAGACCATAGTCTTTTAACTAAGTCAGTGCCACCCACAATGAGCTTGCAGATAAGTTTAGTCAGCTTACGTCTTCTTTCTCCTTCTCTGGAAAATCTCGGCAATATTCTCTTCAGAAACCGAGTCGGCATGACGGTACAGTAATTGCAAGTATAAGTAGCTGCATTATAACATTAGCAAATGGTGTTACTACACTAGATGCTCAACTGTTGACAAAGTTTCTTAACCCGAGTCCATCCTATTATACCATAATAAACGATACAGCCTACAGAGAAACAAAGAGATAAATCCACCAAAATGGTAGTCGTACCAAAGCAAATACGAAATTAATGCAATATCATGAAGTTCACCTTCCAAGCGCTCCAATGGTGTAGCTAATACCAGTCTGTTCAAATGCGCAAACACAAACATACTCAGAATTCCCACATGTAGCAGACCAAATGCTCGTTCCATCAGAATTGCATCCAGCACTGCTCTAGTTGATGAAGGAAATCAAAACCAATAGACTAAACCCTACAGCTTGCCAAGACAGGAAATGAAGTGTTAATTGCCAACCTGCGGAGTAAGAGTAAGAAAGATATACGCATCCACAGCGGCTGCTACTCCAATCATCGTAGACGATAGATCCTTCTTGAGCTGTGAATTACACAACCATACATAATCATCAAACACGCAATTCACTGGTGCTCGACTCCAACATTCATTAATTAAAACCCTTGATGACCTAACTTAGAATCTCGACAAGATTCCAGATAGTCACAAACTCATTGCCAGTTCAAGCTGCTTACAGCTTCGTACTCCTCGAAACCCTTCCTCCGCCGGTTAGCCCTCGCTTGTTCCCTGTCCTGAGCACATTTGCCAAATCTAATGCACATTAGAACCGTTCTAAACCAAAACCCTATCCCAAGAAGCAAAACAAACGCTATCACAGAACCATCAAAGCCACGAATTCTCCCATAAACCCAGAAAAACCACCACAATGCACCTCTGCAGTTGAGCTCGTGGATGGCTTCTCATCTTCCACAACGGACTCAGACGAAGACCCGCCAACGGCAGCCGATATCACCAGCCTCCTAGCACTGCCATGGCAGCTGCTCGCCCCTCTCGCAATGCAGCTCGGTTGCAGGGGAAGCTGGTGGAAGGACGCACCCAGAAACGGAGACGCCAGCTTTGAGCTCGCATGAAACCCTGAGCTGGGCACAGCGAGAGTGGACGCCAGAGACGACGCCATAACTCCAAATCCTCAGTCAATTCGACGAATTCAACTCCACTCCCACTCAGAGACAACAAACTCAGACCCAAATCAACCCCACATCTAAAACCCAAAAAGAAGCAGCTCAGACGACGAGGATTGCTCTCTCGACTTCAGAACCTCGTTACGTGATTCATCTCCTTCACCCCATTTGCAATCCCATGGTCAGATTTCTGAAAATCATCATGATTTCTCAACTCTTCGCAGACTGAACCAGAGCACAATATTTTGAGGAAGCCCAATCCGTTCAGATGAATGGACGGTACAGAGTCGTCATCCATGGCATCGTCTTCCGTCATCTCCTTTTGTCAACCCAACGCGGAGCAGGTTTTCCACTGATGTCTGCATTTGTGGGCTCATTTCAGTGCATGTGTTTGAGCTCGATCGTTACCTTTGTGACGCAGATTCTCTGAAGCTTACGAACGATTGTATATTTGGGTATTGTACCGACTGGACATGGATTTCGGAATGCAGGCTATGGAGATAGAGTGCGACGCAAGCCACTGCGGCCGCCTCGTGTCCCTAATTCTGGGACGCTGGGGATTGAATTCATTGGTGTTTCAGCGTCACCGGTGTGATGGCTTGGAGGCCAAGCTCGGCAGTGCGTTAGGATATAAATCAGTGCAGCATCAGTGCACTAATACGACATATCTTGGAATCGATTTCTAGCGCTCTGGGTTAGGTCAGGTCCTGGTTTGCTCCTCTGTTTTTAGTTGCAACTCTCAGCTGAATTCGTTTTTGATTGGAGACTGTGGGTGACGTTGTTCGGATTTTCCACGAGCTTGTGAATATCAACCACCTTGACCTGCCGTGGAATCTCACCTGGAGTAAGTTAAGATGGGGATGTATATTTCGAAGCTGCTGTCTAGTATCCAGTGGGGGAGCAAGAAGCTCGCCGTCCTCATGCTGGGCCTGGACAATGCCGGTATTGATCTAACTTCCCCTTCACCTGATGATTGAACATAGCTGAGCCGAACTTGAACATGTGTGGGTAACTAATGAACAATGGGATTTCTCTCTTGGCAGGCAAGACGACATTATTGTACAAGCTGAAGCTCGGGGAGAAAGTGGACACAGTGCCCACCATAGGATTCAACGTGGAGGCCATCCAGTACCGCAATGTGACATTCACAGTGTGGGATGTGGGAGGCCAAGACAAGATCCGCACCCTGTGGAAGCACTACTTCTGGAACACCCAGGGGTTGATCTTCGTGGTGGACAGCAACGACAAGGACAGGATCTCGGAAGCACGAGATGAGCTGCAAAAACTGCTGAGTGAGCCTGAGCTGGAGCGAGTGAAGGTGCTGGTGTTTGCCACCAAGCAGGACCTGCCCCAGGCTGTGAATGTTGCAGAGGTGACGGAGAGGCTCGGCCTGACCAGCATGCGGGGACGGCAATGGTTTGTGCAAGGCTGCTGCGGCACCACTGGCGAAGGGCTGCACGAAGGCCTCGACTGGTTGGCCACCGCCCTCCGCGATGCCTGATTTCTGCACTGTAACAATAGTCTCATCTTCTCATACTCATCGATCATCTCATCTTCTCAGGCTCATCGATCATCTCATATAAGTTTTAGACTCATTGATCATCATCTCATATGCAGCTTCAAGTGTACATATGCCTGCATATATTTTGCTAGATTCTACTGAAATGGCGCATTTCTAGAGGGAGATTGCAGCTTTGTGTTGGCATGAACACCGTGTTGAGCATGTAGCAGAAGAAAATGCTACGGCTACATTTCTTTGTAAATTTTAGTGATTGAAACAGAGATGACCAACTCTGGAATAAGTCCTTGAATCTGAGACAGGAAGGAGATTAACGTAGTTCCTTGACTTGAAGATCTGGTTGTGCAATGCATCTGCCTGTCCTGTGTGAAATCCCATGGTTAGGTTTTTTTCTTTTGGGAATCTCTTGCGTCAAATCGGAACACAACGTCTGTTTCTGGAGCCCAGTTCCTGTGGATGGGTTCAGGTACACCAGCCTGTTTCCTTGCACTCAAGCGCAGTTACTGGCAATTAGCGCAGTTACTGGCAATCAGCAATTTTTTAATTATTGTATCCCATCAGCAAAAGAAAGTTGATTCTAAGATACTTTATGACAAAAATTATGGACATCATATAAGGTATACATACTCATAACCGATAACACACCCATCGCGAATAAGTAGACTTCCTGGTTGCTGTAGCCTGTGAATTGGAAAACCAGAAACTGATAATTGATGAACAAGAGATTCAAGATGCATCCTCCAATAGGATGCCTCTGTTTGTTCACTACTCTCGTTCACTTTATGTTTGTTCACTACTCTTGTTGTTGTCGGTTATGGGTGAGGCTATATGTTGGTTATGGGTTGTGAACAACTTTTGCTCAAAAAAAATTGTAGTAATTTGAACTTTACTCAATTAATTCTGAAAATTTCTCATTCTTCATGAACCTTACGTTTCTACGAACGGAAAATAACTCCTTCTTCATAATACAAAAGAAGCTATGCTGAAATGCTTAAGTTATCGGTTATAGGTATGTATATCTTAACCCCTAAACGCCTAAACGACCAAAAACTGGTCGTTTTCATTTTTCCAAGTTCCATAACTGTCATCCAAATGACAATTTTTCATCCATTTTTTTTTCACGTGGTAAATTTGAGAGAGATCTATCTAACCTCATTAAAAATTTCTCAAAATAATAATTTCATGAATTTTGGTGCCTCCTTCAAGTAAAAAAGATCAATACCGTGTGTGTATTAAAAAATTCCTTGATACAGACAGCTGAAACACAATTTTGACTATCGGGATGATCTTTTTTGCAGTTGATGTAAACTAATGAAATGTAGTTTGGCAAATCTATTTTCCAGTCCAATTTAAGATTTTGAAAAATACCTAAAATTGAGTGATTTATAGCTAGTATAAGATGAAGGGGTATAACCGTGGCTACTTCTTGATTTTCCACGGTTTTAGGTTTTTTCATCATATTTTTGAATTAAAACATAATTTTTGAGCACGGTAACTAATATAAGGTTTTTGGTTGTCATATTCATCTATGGTAAATATTTCATAATTTTTTAGTATAACCTATATTTGATATGAATTTTCTTTGTTTGTTTTGATTTGAAAATTTATATTAATTACATTTTAAAACATTTAATTTTGATAAAATTATTTCTTGTAGATAACATGTGTATCTAGCTAATAAAAGTTTAAAATTCATATTTTACATTAATTATAGTAGCAAAATAAACTATCCAAAGTCAAAGTCTATTTCTGTGGTCATAGGCTCAGGCATTTGGGGGTTAACCCCTAAAGATCTGAGGGTATTTTTCATCAAAATAGTCTCAAAACAGCCCCTCTTCAAGGCAAGGTGGATTTTGCAAACTTGGGGTCTTTTTTAGAGCATCTAACCGTAAGATCTTGTAGCTAACTTCTATGTCTACATTTCGACTAAATCTCATACACTCATTCCTCACCAATTGCAAGATCATAACTTTCAAAGTAGAAAAAACAAGTTTTTATTCCCTTCAAAAAAAGGTGACAAGCAGAGTTTTGAAGGCCCAAAAAACCATTTTTAAAAGTAGATATGGGATGAGTCTCTCCATATTCTTGTTCCTAAGTGAGATAGGTACATGTCCAAAAGATATCATATTCAAGTTGTGGAAGGTTGCCAAAAAAATCATTTTCCGCTAGGGGGTATGCTGAAATTCACAAACAAAGGCCGTTATTTGACAATAAAAATAGCATATGGAAAATTCTTGGATTGAAAATCCGAACGGTGAGAACATGCTCTAATGCCTTCTCTATACATAAATTTTCTTATTTTTGAAAAATATCAAAATCTCAATTTTTGGTAGAATTTCAAAGTTTCGTCTTTGGGCAGATTTTGGTAAATTTTGGTAATTTTGGGCAAGTTTGGGCAAGTTTGGGCAGAATTTGCTGAATTCATAGTGGCTAAGAGCTTGCCCAAAGTTTGGCTGAATGCAGCTTTTGACACTCAAAACCCCGTAACTTTTTTCGAGTATGTTCAAAAAAAATAAAAAATTATACACAAACCTCTTCAAAATGCGTACTTACATTATTTTTTTCAAAGATTTACAAATTGAATTGGAATTCTAGGAACCTGCTCAAAATTTCAAAAAGCCCATTCCAGGATAATTGTCTTTTAGGGGTTAATTAATTTGAGACAATCATGATGGAGAACTACCCTACATAAGGGAATTCTGAGGAGAAATTTGAGAAATTCTATGTGAGCCACCCAGGTTTGAGCCTATATTGCGCAAGAACCCAACACGGATTTACACAATAGGGAGCCCTTGCCTCTGGAAATTCTCCACAAGGACAACCTTATTCCGCCTTAGGCTCCCGCCCTTAATTTCGGGGTTTTTCTTGCACGTAATTCCTTAGGACCCGGACTCTTTGCTATACAATATTTAACCCTTTAGTGCTTAAGTAACCACTAAGAGGTCCTTAGATTACTAAAAAATGAAATGACGAAAAATCTGTGAACCATTTCAATTCAACTTATGAAGTTCAGATGTGCAACTTTTGGGTTTGTAGGTGATGCAAAAGGAAAATTTGAAATCTGAATTTCTTAGCTATTCAAATACCTATGCTCAAAACACTAAAATACTGCAAATACCTCAAAGAATAGCAAAACTCACAAATACGACACATGCACTATGTGATATTTTTTGTGTTTGCAAGATTATTATTTTGTATATATATTTTTTAGATTGTGTTCTCTTGTTCATGTTCTAGTAGTGTACATATTCCGATCTTGATCAATGTTCCAATTCTTTTCTTATTTTAACGTATAAATTTTGTCCTAAACCATATATAGATAAGTCACTCTCACTTATAAAATCTACAATAATTATGCATCAGTGTGTTCTTGACATGAAAAAACTGCTATGAAGGGTTGTTGAAATGGGCCAATACTGAACATCTTCACTTTTAATTTTGAAAATATAACCCAAATTCTATTTAACCTTGAAATCACACACCTCCAAAAATCTCAATTTTGACTGTGCATTATACAAATCAAAGACATGTAATAATCTTCCAATCCAACGAACCGATCTTACCAAGATTTAAACTACACTTGTTTCATTAAGCTATGCTTCCATTCATACCGTCGGATACTATTAATAATATCACTAATTTCATCAAGAAAGTTTTAAAGATATATCAACCAAAAAACAGTGGTTTCTCCATAACACTCTTGAGTCTTCATGTGCTTGAATGGACCAATTCCATCATGTCCGACCCCAAACTCCGAGAGTCCGAGTGGCACAGACACCCCGAATCCTGCTCCCACTTTTCCACATCGACTTTCAATGTCCCCAAACAATCCCCATGCACGCCACGTCCCAATCCACGCGGACTCACACAGCGCACCCCATATTAAACTAATGCCCTCAATCATCTGCTCATGCCACTTCACTCATCGATCGACAGCCTCAGTCGATCGAAAACTAGCGCATCATAAACTTGATATACCAGGTCTCCAACAGAATCGATATCATCAGAAGTCTGTCTAGAATTTGGCTGCCGGAGGGAATCAGCGATGGCGAGCAGGATGGCGACTGTGATGGTGGTGATGGTGGTGGCGATGGTGGGCAGTGCGGGTGCGGTGTCGAGTGAGGCGGAGGAGTTTCTAGCAGCGCACAACAAGGCGCGGTCGAAGGTGGACGTCGCGGCGCTGGAGTGGAGCGAGGAGCTGGAGGCTGTCGCGAGGAAGTACGGGGAGAAGCAGCGAGACCACCATCAGTGCGCCATGGTGCACTCGCGGGGGCCGTACGGGGAGAATCTGTTCTGGGGCTACGGGAAGCGGTACACGCCCACGGATGCAGTGCGGAGCTGGGAGAATGAGAGCAAGGACTATCATTATGAGTCGAACTCGTGTACCCCGGGGAAGGTCTGCGGGCACTACACGCAGCTCGTGTGGGCCGACACCAAGCGCGTCGGGTGCGCGGTGATTGGGTGTTACGACGGCGCCACGTTCATTATCTGCAACTATGACCCGCCTGGGAACTTCGTGGGTGAGCGGCCTTATGAGCGAAGCAAGGCCAAGCCTGCGCAGAATGTGGTTTCTGAGCGAGGGGAGGGTTCGACGACGCGTCTAGCGTCGGCTGCCGAGGTGAGCGCCGACGAGGGTGATGGTCAGTTTAGCAGAGCAGATGTGAAGCTGTGCCAGTGTATGTTGAGCTGTGTGTCGAAGGCGAATTCGAATCAGTGGCGACATGAATCTACTGCGCACAAGTTGTGATCTCAATGTTTGAGATCAATCCAGACTTTCTGGCTAATTAGGTGTATATAATGAGTGAACTTGTCTGTAAGAATGATCGACTACTGTCATATTAACGCGATAAATTTTGACCTGTAACTTCTGTTGTGCGTTTTCGTGTCTGTTTTGAGATTCAACTCTGTTTATTTGTCCCACATGTGTTGTGATAAATGGCGGATTTATTTGGTACTAGAGCTAGACTAAGTGTTTTTGAGCAGTGATCATTGTGAAGCTGGGTGCTCAGTACAAATAGCGAACTATTCTCTCGCCTTTTACTAATTTCGAATATTGTGCACTGAGTACACGATTACCAGCATGCCCCACTTTTTGGAGTGCTCCAAACGGAGTCCATCAAAGAACTCTAATCTGGACGGAACCAACAACATCCGAGCAAAATTTTCTTGTTCCTCGTGGTCCAGCTCGGATGGGCCAGACTTCGAGAGACATGAATATATTAAAATGCTTATCGTCGTTTGCTCTTAATTCACATTGTATCTCGCAAAAACTTTGTTGCATCGACCCGCAATTTCTAGTTGTGAAAGTTCCAGCTTGTTTTGGTCTCATCGTAACACGCTCAAGCATGTAAGGTGTGGGAGTAGAGACCAGATTTTGAGTATGATATCGTGGAGTTTTTGTGAACATGTTTTTAGTGAACATTAGGCAAATCGAGAGAAGACGTATGTGAAGATTTCTTGAATGCTCCTTGTTGGTTGATCAACAATTCGAGAGGGTTCTCCTTCCGTGGAGAATTTTTGTTAAGAAATTAGTGCTTTAGGCTACACTGATGTTCCGAGTTATTAGAACATTGTAATTCTGGTATCCAGCTCCTAGCTTCCATAAATCCGTTGTGGTACTACAGGTATTCTAAGGTGTTTTGCCAAAATTTAGTACTAGGTGTTACAACGATGTGGTTGTACTGGAGCTTGAACTTGAGTGGACTCTAGTCATCAGCCTAGAAGTCTGAGTCTATTACATAATTATGAATAAAATTATGAATTGTCAGCAGAGAACTATTCATCAACAATTGTAGTAAACTAGTGGGACCCGTGCCGTTGAGCACATCGACCGCATCTTTTATGTCTCCTCGACGGATTCCACCCTGGAACCGTCAAGTGAGACAAACCATGCTCAATTGTAAGATAGATTGGGTCTGTCATGGTTAAACTTACACTGCTTTCTGCTTGCCATGCCACAGTAGCTGATACAGTTGTGCGAAATCAAGCATTAAAAACTTTTATGACACGGTTGCTGAAGACGCTGGACAAGAACATCAACCCACTTTGCTCCACTGCTTAGGGTATAAAAGACTTTCATTCATTTTTATGTACGTCTAAATTGTTCAGCCTTGAGCACAAGTTTCTGCAGCCGGCTAATGTGATATATAGTGGACATTGTAATCAAGTCTAATAGAATCTGAGAAGATAATCGTAGTATTACAGTAGCTCCTGGGACTAAAAGCAAAAAACCAAAACAGGGCCTCCTTCACGTAGACATAGGTCCTTAATAATATTCTTTCTAGATGAGAACATTCTAATTGTGCATTTTCTCACTAGTCATGATAAAAAGCAACATGAGGATTGAAACAAAATTTGCAATCACCAAGTTCAACCAAAATGTTTGGAGAGAGTGGTATGACTTTGCGCCTCAGCTTCTAATCTCTTCCAATATGAGAGAATGATTCAGCTACAAATACAATGTAGGAGGAAGAGGAATGGGCTTCTCAACGACCGTTTTACACCACGGACAATTTGGCTGTCTCTTCCATGCTTTACTGGCACAACCAAAGCAAGCATTTGCGTGGCCACATGGATCAAGACACGCCCTCTTCCGCTTCATGGAGAACTTTGAATAACATATAGCACACTCGTTGTTCCGCTCTCTCTCCAAACTCTCAACATTTTGCTTGTCCTCCGCCTGCATCAACGTCAACAGATATAATTTTAGATGTAGTTGATGTGTGATATCTTTAGAACACAAAATATAAGAAAACAAACTGCGCTGCAATCTGCCTTAAAGGGCATCTTGTTTCAGGTTACCTTCTTCAATGCACCCCCAGCTTTATGTAGCATTTTTTTCAGGAAGTCTTCCGAAGACAACTTCACATCTCCACTGATGCTGGCATTTTCTATACTTGCAAAAATCTTCGCCTTCTTGTACAGGGCCTCCTTGATCACATCCTCCTTCTGTTTCTGACAGGTTTGAAAAAACTACACCCACAGACCATCCATAATCCATTGATCAACACTGGAATACACATATGTACGTGATAGAGAATCACTTGTAAAACTGTATATTACCAAGCTTCAGCTAACGTATGCTTAGGCAACTGATCACTTTGGATCGAATTCTGTGATTACTGAGCAAGCCCTGATAGTTACCTTATCCAGTTTTTCCAATTGCTCTGTCTTCATAACCTTATATGCTTCGCGGTGGCTGAAGTCGAGTTCTATAACCTGAATAAAAGCTGGCAAGTATAACTCCATCTCGTTCTGGAGAGCTTTCAAAATTTGCTCTTCAGGTAACATAATAGTGCTCATGACAGATGCCAATGTATCACTGCATCATTAAATATAGGACCAAATTATTCCGTATAGAATCCAGGAGGTAGTCTAAGTCAAATTTGACACTGCTAATTCTCTATCATTGTGCACAACAAATTACACATTGGCTTGGCAAGAGCAATATGACCAGTGTTTAGTTGCAGATCTATTAATGTAGCATAATAAACATGTACACTTGGAGCTCGAATATAAGGCAAAAACTATGTATCAGGTACTAAACTGAAAGCCAACCCCATTGCCTTTTCATGCCAACACGAATGAGCTAGCTGAATCTGAGTTCTTACGACAATCAGATCACTTCACTGCTATACAATACCATGCAACATGCTCACTAATAGGCGATACTGATTGTCCTTACGACTTGTGAGGATTGAGGTCAGGGCCCATGGCTCGAGCTAAGTCCAGGCGATGCAAACATTCTTTTGCCGTGTTGTTGCGGGCTGCGATTGGGAGATCAATGGTAAAAGCATCCGCCAATTTTGAAATAGGAATTGTACTATTGTGTCTTGCGGCGTTCTCCTTTTCTGTCCAGGACTTCACTTTCTCGTCCTGGCATGTACTCATGTGAGAATCTAAGTTATATTCATTACTTTGGGCACATATATCGTCACGAAAAACTTGAGAAACTCTAGGATACTTGTCACTTACATAATGGGATGCTTCATCCTGGATTGCTACGCTAAAGTCAATGGAATAAGAAGAAGCCTCGCCTCCACAGGATAGAAGGCTCTCTCGCTCGGGACTCGTTAGTAAAAAATTCTCCTGGGATTTAATTTCCTGTTTTTGGTTCATGAATCATGGATGTCATTTAGCTGAAAGAAAGGTTACAGGAACTGGAAAAACCTACCAACAAAGCCATCGACAAGCATTCTCTTTAGAATTGTAGGTGTTTTAGTATCATAAAACAATATGGGTGGTGGGTCTCTGTTTCGAACAAAGTGAAGATGAATCACTAGATCCTGATGGCCAGAAGAAAATCAGAAGACATTATTTAATTAAAGAAAATGCCACAGTTTAGACTTGCTGATTTCAAATGAGGAATATATAACTCACGGGGAGCTCAGGTGTGTAGTGCTGAGCAACCTTGTTGAGGCACAACACAAGTTCATCCTTTGAAATGCAGTGTGAAAATTTCCAGATGACATTCAATAATCTGCCAAATTACCACGTTTCAGCATCTTCAAAAAAGAAAATCTTTGCATTGGACATCTAAATCAGTTCAGTAACTAGTAGCGCTCTGAGCACCTTGTTTCCCAACTTTTTTCCTTGTCGCCGTGAAGGACGATGCAGAGATCGGTAACGAGTTTCTCACTTAAGATCACATAGTTGGCCTGTTTGTATCAAAGGTACAAATTCATTCCCTGCTTTAGTATTCCAATTTTCAAAATTACAATTCATTTTGATGTTGAGAAGCCAAGAAAACATGAAACATTCTAAGGCAAGTAAATTCTCTGGACTGGTAAAGATATATCGGGTAGAGCCAGAGTCACCTTAAGATCCTCTAACTTATTGAGTGTAGCTGATGATTTATCAATATCCATTGGAGAGTGACGTCGAAGAAGGCGTTCACTGTAAATGGCGTGGCAGACACAAATGCCCTTTACAGAACCTCGCAACTAAGGTAGCTGAGAACAAAATGCAGCTATTGCTTCCAACACAGAAGAAGCAAACAGAGGAACCAGCAGGACTTGGCTATGCCATCCCAAGGTTATATTACTCACAGGTACATCACCTGGCCTATCTCACAAACATTATCAGCGGTCTCGACCCTGATCCAGAAGATAAGGAATGGGATTTCAATTGAAGTTTAAGTTGCTCCTAAATAACAGAATGCTCAACCATGACCTTGAAGAGATGGAGCAGTGGCAAGTGGCAACCTTGCGAAAGTCATTTTCAGAAGTGCACCTCCAGCTGCGGATTTAACAAGGTGGTTATTAATATTTGCATTGAAGTGAAATGTACATCACAAATTTACTCAAAGTTTTCCAGCAGTAATGTCAGTTTGATGAGCAGTTGCACAATTGATGTGACAACCTGTGCTCACTGCAGAAGCTGTCTTTCATTTCTACTTTATTGTATTGAACTTGTCAAATCGAATAAGGTAATTGGAAGAAAGATTTCTTGGTTAGCTCCGGGTATCAGTGCATCTCCACCCGAGTATCAGGGACATGGCACCACCCGAGTATTGCCTAGAGATCAACCGATACACATACTCAAGGCTTCCTACCTTCCAGTGAGCCTTCGACAACTCAGACGGAATTGTGTCGTGTGCTATCGGAGTTAGTGAGTTCGCACCTAGGGTTAGGGTTTGGAGATTGTTGGTGGGATCGGAAGCGAGGGTTTCAGTGAAGGTTTCGGTGACGGTGAGAGATTGAAGGAGGGAAGGGGAGGGAGGGTTGGCAGCCACGGCGTCGTCGTCAAGCATGAAGGCGTTTCCGGGAGCGGGGCTGTTCATGCCGGATTTGGACGACGGGGTGGTGGGCGTGGCCATGGATGTGGACGTGGACGGAGATGCGCTGGAGTTGCTAGGCGACGCGGCGGTCGACCACAAGCCCTCCGACGCTGATTTCTTCAACGACTTCGAGGACGACTTTGACGACTCCGATTTGGCCTAATTTCGTGATTCGTCTTCACTTGTAGACGGAATCGTTTCGGGGACTTGGACCAGTTGTTGTTGTTTCGGTTTTTGGCTTTCCGGGGGAGGGGAGGGTAGGGTACTTGAAGGTTCGGTTGCGATGCCTGCAGTCAAGGAGCCATGCAAGCAGGAGGCGTGCGATATCCAGGCGTGCTTATCGAAGAACGCCTTCAATTCTGAGAGGTTGGTATGTGATGTCTTTACTGGAGATTCGATGTTTTGTATCTAGGACATGAGTAGAGAGAATATACGCAATAAATGTGCAGCAAGGAGGGTTGGTTTTGTCTTTCTCCTGGGTGTGGATAATTTATTTGGAGTGAGATGTAGCCCTGGTTGGTTTGGCTTTCATGCACCGACCATAGCACCAATTTTTCTTACGGTATCTTTTCGAGGAAAATTCGCTGCCGACTTGGTTTAATGGCAATAAAGAGGTAAGATCGAGACAGAGGAGTCTTTGATATCTACTTTGGATGCCCGCTTTGATCTGGGACTATGGGTAGTTGAGCAGCTGTAGGTTGGATTGCTCAGTGTGACCTATTGAGATTTTGAATCTTTTCCGATGAATTTCGTGACATGTGCCCGCCGAATTGTGAATATGTAATTTGAACATGGTGTTTGGATAAGGTCATAGTTGCTCAAGTATTAACTCCCTCTGTGACTTGATTTTTGCTGTAATTCGCAGGTGCATTAAAAACCCTTTGTTCTATGATCAAAATTCCTTGTTGGACTGATGCTTAACCATATATTGATCTATTTTTCTGCATGTATGCAGGTGTCTTCAAGCAATTTTGAATCTGCAGAAATGTTGTGAGAGTTGTGAAAACAAGTCGTCACACTGTGCCTCAGTGAAGCCTCTGTTACAACAGATCACCAAGAAGGCAGAGTTGTCTCATAAACCAAAAGTGTAGATACTTCAGTACCACAGAAATTATATCATATCATGTAAGTCGCAAGTGTGTATAAATCCAGTAGTGGGCACACCAGAATGATGGCCTTTGTATAATGCACAAGGGATGCATGTCGTAATAAAGCCCATGTTTGGATGATACTCAAGTCTCTTGTGTAGAGTATGATGTCGGTTGTAGTTGGGTGTACCGATCGAGCCTTGATATGGTCACAGAAGTTGCCAGATCTTGTATGTATATGACACGCCCAGGAGTGGGATTGCAGGAGTGTTGAAAACTGAATCCATTTCATTCAGCAACACCACTGAGGGTCAACTGGGAATCTCTGAGCCCTGGAATTGATACTCATTTGTAATAAGGTATTTTTCTACGAGTTTAGTCCCAACATGCTTGGAAAGGAACAAGAATGATTGCACATTGAGCTCACAGCGTACTATTCGATGTAGAAGCTAAACAAGAAGAGAAGCATTAGATCTCGAGTGCAGTGGTAAGGAAAACTGTAGTATTTTTGCACCCAAGCAAATTATTATATCCCTCTTGAAAGCCAGCCGATCAAGTAGCATTGGATGTTCGTTCTAAGAGATTTAAATCCTGATTCTCACAGACCTTAGTGTGCACTCGACAGCAAAATGCAACATGCAAGAACGATTCTCTAGCTCCTAAATGATGATACTAGACAAAGAGGTTCCGGGCAATATATGAGAATCTGTCAGCATTTCAAGGAGATCTGCACAAATCCTTTCGTGTCTGATGCTCAGTATGAGAGGAAACATTCGAAAAGGTCACACCCTTAACCCAATCGCTGCATTCGAAGGTACCGTTTTTTTTAACCTCGATTGTTTAAGAACTTAATGTTTCAATTTTATTGATCGGGTAAAGAGAATCTAGCCAGCTGCAAATAATATATTTACACTTGGAGCTGCATGCGCAATAATTGGTGGGTCTCAGAAAAAATCAGACTTCGCGGAGGGCGTTGGCCAACCAGTCCAGGCCTTCGTGCAGCCCTTCGCCCGTGGTGCTGCAGCAGCCTTGCACAAACCATTCCCGCCCCCGCATGCTGGTCAACCCGAGCCTCTCCGTCACCTCGGACACCTTCACAGCCTGGGGCAGATCCTGCTTGTTGGCAAACACCAGCACCTTCACTCTCTCCAGCTCAGGCTCGCCCAACAGCCTGTGCAGTTCATCTCTGGCTTCCGCAATTCTGTCCTTGTCGTTGCTGTCTACCACGAAAATCAACCCCTGGGCGTTGTTGAAGTAGTACTTCCACAGTGGCCGAATCTTGTCTTGACCTCCCACATCCCACACCGTGAACATCACATTCCGGTACTGGATGGACTCCACGTTAAATCCTATGGTGGGTACGGTGGCCACCCTGTCCCCGAGCTTCAACTTGTACAACAGTGTCGTCTTACCTGCCAACACAAAAACCCACCACACATCAAACCACCGTTCATTCCCTACCTACACACGCTCAAGCTCAACTCAACTGCACTCAAATCATAATATGCTTATCAGTCGACGAGAAACTCAGATCAATACCAGCATTGTCGATGCCCAGCATGAGGATGGCAAGCTTCTTGTTCCCCCACTGGATATTAGACAGCAGCTTCGAAATATACATCCCCATCCTTGAAATCCTTCACCTCCTTCACCTCCTTCACCTATCACTCCACGTGACGAATCACAACCTCTACTCAATCCGAACAACGTCACTACCAAGCAAAAGGAGGTCGACAAGTTCCACCTGACAGCAGAAAAACATTCGAAACGGGATTTGATCACCTTACCAAGCTCGATCACTAGAGATCAATTACAAGACATATTATAATATAAGCCCACTGATTCTTCACTAGTTTATATGCCAATGCACAGCCCAGCTTGGCCTCCAAGCCATCCATCACTGACGCTGTAACACCAATGAAATCAAGCCCCAAAGCTCCAGAATTAGCGACGTGACGCAGTACTGCAGTGGCTTGGATGGCACTCCATCTTCATGACCTGCATCTGTCATGGAGTCCATGTAACCTTCAGTCGGTATTCTAATTCTGCAACCGGGTGTGAGCTACAGAGAACGTCAAATCAACCATGCACGGCGATTAGTCCACACAGCGTTGCACACAGCGTTGCCGTGACGAAGGTCGATGGGTCCGCGTCTGGTTGACGAAGGTTGTCGGAGGTGTACCCAAAAACCGTCGCTCTGGTCATACACGAGGGTGATTGTACATTTGAGGGTCTCGGGTGTTCATAGAATGTTAGCTGTGGGTACAGGGTGATGGGTTTGAGATTCGTAGACGGTTTTAGGTAACTAATGGTTCTGGGTTTGTATTTCTTAATGGAACTAACTTGGGTCAAACGAGGTGTCTCCGTCCATTCAAGGAATTTGCATAACTATTATCAATAAATTGAATTACTTTTATTGGATTCTAGTAAAAGAAAGAAGATTCTAATGTATTTTAGAACACATTTTTGGAACATTGTATGGATAGTTATCAATTTTTAGTTTTAGTATCTAATTAATTTTGGTTGTAGACTTTTATGTTTAGTTGATTTACATTCTTGGTTAACTTATTTATGATTTTCTTAATATTTTCATAGATTTGGTTTAGGTGGGAAATAAGCAAGGTTTTATAAATAGGTTCATTTACAGTGTAACGCACCTATCTTTTGCTGTACAAAATGCGTTCTATTTTTTGCTAAAGGCTAGTCATCTCAATTTGAAGCAAAGCCTCCATTTACAAACAAATTTTCTCATGTTCAAGATGCTTTAAAAATTATTTGATTTTTGATTTCGGTTGGAATATAATTTGAATCTTCTTTTATTAAATATTTTTCGATCACTTTTATAATTGACACTATGTATTTTATTAAGGCTTACTTTAATCTATGAAGGCACCAAGAATTAGTTTTTGACACATTGTAAGAGCCATTCTTCTTCATTTACTATCTAGTTTTATTATATTGGAATCAATATCAAGTCTAGTTGTTGAAAGAAAGTCTAGTACCGGTAGTCTATTTAAGACCATTTCTGGACATGAATTCTTTTAATGATTTAAAAACACAAATTTGTTCTATAAATAGCACTTTTGAGTTATGAATTATTTTTTTGAAAAATCGCTTATGAGAGTAATTTCAATTCCGAAGTGCTGTAATAATTTAGAATAACTTTCGATGTAAAACATTATGAGCTTTCAATCTGTAGGGATCAGGGTGCAGAATTATTTGGGGAAAAAGTATTCCATAACACAAATATTAGACTGGGTAAATGTCAACTTCCTTCACTAGTCCAATACGGTATAGAGATGAAATACAGTGCAGATTCTCATCTACTCTCACCCAAATCACTTCTCTAAATGTACTGACTTCTCCGAATTATGAATGTATTGCTAATCAATGCTCACGGTCTTTCGGCAAATCTGGGTAGACACGCTCTCAGGAGAGCCCACTAAAATCCAATAATTCTGATCCAACTAGCCCAAAGAATGTCAGCTAAATGAAAAAAGGCTTGAAGTTACAAATGTATCTTATTTGCAACTACACTTTCAAGTGTCTATTGCTGAAATCTCTTGATGCAAAACTGCAGTTGTCAACTGTCTCGTCTCAATCACTACCACTTCACTACCAGGCCGTTAAATCTTCCACATGCTGCTGCTTTGTTTCTAGACCTGGAACAAGTTATATTGCTAGCCTGGAATCAGCAAAATATGTCCTCACTATCCCCAGGGCAGTAACGTGCCCAAAAGAATCTGTTTCCCAAATGGGAGATGGTTATACAAAAGTGTGTTAATTTGCACACTGGACAATCACGTCCTTTCATCTTCATCGACGACCCTAAAGCGCTCGCCATGCCACACCTATTTCCTCATGTTTTAAGGTAAGCTTGAACAGCTTGGCTGGACGAGGTTCATCTTTCTGTTGAGTTCTGAGATTCCTCAGTGCTCCGGGTCTGACTTCCTTCAGTGTCACTGGCCTTTGACGACTGGGTTTTCTCCTCTAAAATATCCTCAATCAAATCAGACGGACTTGTTGCCCACCTTGAGGACATGCTATTACTACTGCTTAAGTTTCCACCGAGACCCAAATGTAACTGATGTTCTTTGGATCCCCTGCTGCCAATGCGAATGGGAATAGGGTGAGGACAATCAGCTAAGTTGTCTCCCGTGGTCCAGATTCGACTATGGAAATCACTGCTAGTTGACAAGCTTCGCAGTTTCTCATTCTCCTGAGTTTCCAGATTTCTTGACTTTCCCAATGAAGTTACCTGTTTTCTTTCTGCAGCTTGCATAGACCGTGTTGCCTCTGCCAGAAGTTTGCGAGTCTCAATTAACTTCGCCATGGTAGCTGCATCGGTAGTGCCCGCTTGTTCCAAAGCACTGGCTGCTCTCTCTGCATCAGCTATTAGCATCCTGGTCGCAACACACCAATGACAGTTTCAGCATCAGATGTTTTGGTGCATCAACACCTCCTCGAAGATAAAAATGAAATTCAAACTACCTACTATAAATTCTAACCATTTCTCTTCGCAATATTTATGCGTAGGGAGTACTTCTTCTGTGCTTCCTCTCTAAAGAAACCCAGCCAAAGATAAATAACATGATATCCATGAAAAGCCCCCAACTCTACCAAAAGCTTCCCCCTGCGGGCTCGAGATCCTGGTTGACAGACACAAACTCAGAGGACCAAAACCAGACTCTTCCCAGTACACATCATATTCAATCCTCATCTGTATGTCTGAGACATAAAACTAAAAACAACTCACAAAGATTGCATTATTAACCA
Organism: Ceratodon purpureus; assembly: GCA_014871385.1. Taxonomy (NCBI): domain Eukaryota; kingdom Viridiplantae; phylum Streptophyta; class Bryopsida; order Pseudoditrichales; family Ditrichaceae; genus Ceratodon; species Ceratodon purpureus. Next base: position 3,377,620 of record CM026433.1, on the reverse strand, counting down.
ACGATAACTCCAGAACAGGAAAAAGAGACGACGTATCCATCATGAACAGGAGCGCTTACCGTGCTCGATCTGCCGCTTCCTTGCGTTTCAATTCCACCTCAAGCCGCCCCTTTCGTAGCTGCTGAATTCTTTGTACCTTCTCAAGTACAAAAGGGTCCTTATGAGACTGTGAGGTCAATTTGCTACTCAACTGGACACTTTCGGGTCTCAAAGTTGGAGTTTTGACATCAGTTTCTTTGGAAGGCATCCTCCCCTCAAGCGAGGCCGCCACTTCTTGCTCAGGATTTTTGTCCTCTGCAGCTGTCTCGTTGATGTCCTCCGATGACAAATCATGATCTTCAAGGCTAACCAAGGTAACTTTTCGTGGCCCCTTTATTCGGGCTGCAGTGGACCGCTCACTTCGAGTTTGAAGTGTAACTTCTTCTGCAAGAACTTCGGCAATAAAATCTTGATCCACTGGTGGAGCTTGCAAATGTTTCTTCTTTTCGACCTGGATTTCCTCAGCAACAACTTCAGCCTTTGGTGGCTTGGGAATGGTTGCTTTCTTCTTTGAAGTCTCTATTAAACGCTCTCTCTTCACCTCTGTGCGTTTCCGCCTCCGCTCCGCATCAATTCTGGCCATGCCAGCAGACACCTTCCTTTGATATGTCTGCAAAGAGACGCAGCATATACATCTTATGAGTTTTCAAATACAATACTTCAAGTGCCACTAACTAGCCAGTAATACTAAAAAGCTACCACATGCTCTACTAACACTTAACTACCGCCCGCAGTGAGAGAAAGTGCTAAATTAGATGTAAATGTTACCATCACAGTGCTTAGAAACTGAACTGTAAGCGTGACTAATTCGTACATCGTGGGGGATGAATAAGGAAATTCAACCAGAGGTATTGACTGGAACTTTCTCGGTAACATTACTGTCCAGAGAGTGAAGCAATTGAACAAAGTAGGCATTGTAATTTGACTGACTGCAGCTAACCTCACGAACCTCTATGTTCAAGAACACTATCTTTGACCAAAAAACGAACCTTCTAAACTGTGGATAAAAACCTAGGTTGGAGAAGGGCAATCGACTGCAGCAAGATTGCAATAAAGGACCATCTGGACCAACACAATAAGCCTATTCAAATAAAATTAGGATCACTTATACTACAAAGGCGTACCACAATGTTGCGAAACTCTAGCTTCCTCAATGTACAACCTCTAAAAATCCATTTAAAAGCGCTGACCACATCTGATCATAAAATGCCGGGGGAGTCTACAGGCAGGATGATGCCGTCTAAAGTCATGAGGCAGAAGTGAGATCTTAAACGCAAGCTATTTAGAATCATATTACAAGTACAGCTCGGATGGAATGATACAGGTAGACAATCACAGTAAAACTTAAAAGCAAGGCTTTAGGGATTAAGCCCATACCGGATCTGCCCACTTGGCTCTAATGGCATCAGAGATCGCTTTTCGGTGGGAGTCGGTGATAGGCTTCTTCTTAGCTCGTTCCACCTTCTGGGTTGCTCTTAAGGCTTCTCTCGCCCGCCTCCCTGCTTGAAGTTCTTCAAGCCTATATTGCTCTTTTATATTTTTATATGAATCCCATTCATACTCTTCATCTTCAGGACCGCCAACCCTTGCAGCCTCCGCTATCACCTGCTTCCAATTACAAACATAAAAATCTTGTGCCTGTTTAATCAACCGCTTTGATTCCCAGAATCCAACCATCTTCTTACGAATTTTCGCCTTGGTTTCCTTGCTGCAAACATCAGCCATTCGAGAATATCAGCCATTGAAGCGGGCATGATTTACGGAACAAGCGCCAATGTGTACATATAAGAGTTAACCATTCACGCCTTAAGAATCTTTTAACGAAATTAGGGATCATCGAACACATCCATGATTATTTGGTAATTAAACCCCTAGCTACTAGACAATTATGTCCAAGGAACACGAAGTTAAAACCATGGCAATCCAACTGAATAAATTACCTCTGATTCTTTCCGCACTGACGCAGCTTGTCCCGGATCTAAACCATTCATTACCACGAACACGGGTGTCAAAAAAGAGCAACTCAAAACCCCACTGTTTTTCTTGTTCCAACTAACCTTAACAGACATATCAGTCCAGCAGCACAGATAGCTGCCTACAAAAAATGCTTCGGAATTGCGAAATTGCAACTCCAGGGTCACCTTTTCATGAAAAGCAGGTCAAGAATAAAATCATACAAAAGGTCCTAAAATCTCACTTCCGGATTGCGCATAGCCAGTTTCGTCCGTTCTTTGATTTTCTTTATAGTCTCTGCACATCAACATAGGCCAAAACCCATGAGCACACAATGCGAAAGATGAGCCATACCTGGAACCCTAGATTTCGACTACTTCACTATCGACCAAACCTGCCTGGCGAGTATCAACCTTCTCCTGCTTGATCAGTTATCAGGGACTCTCAACGACTAAAACCCAATTGCATATCCGTACCTGGCGAGTGACGCCTCCCTTTATTCCAAGGCACTTTGCCCTTATTGGAATGTGATATCCTTTCTCGACGAAGATTTTCCTTCGAATTAACACTACTGTCGCTGCTGCTTGCCGCTCCTCCATCTCCAGCACCCAATTCCTCCTGCAAGTCACCCGACAGCTGCTCCAAGATAACGCTGGTTGCGCCACCGCTAAAACCCAACTGCAATTGCGACCCATCCGACCCCCGCGCTACCCTAAAATCACCTCCCGCCTTGGCGTCTCCCACCGCTGCGCACCTTATCCGCAATCCACCGACTTTCACACTCACGACTCCCTGCGACGGCGCTAGCCTAAACGAGCATACATTCGTTTTCAAAGGGCACAAAGTGCACGCGCAGGACAAAGTTGCAGCCGCCATCGTATGCATCTCTTCTCCCTCTGCGACAATAATCCGAGCTAAAAACTAGTCTAATGAGCTGTAAACTAAAGCCTGGTACCACATTCTAGAGCAAGCCGAGTGTCAAGGCCCCCATGTGCAGTAATCCACAACACAGCCCGAGTAATGTAACTGGAAGTGCACATGAAGCGAAGGCTGAAGAAGGTGGTGCCAATTCAGAGGCAATTCGGGGTCCATATCATACTCCTTTCACCAGCTCGGAGCTCTCTACCTCTTCCACCATAGCTTTATCTTCTACCTCTACATAGGACATGTCAAACTTCGCTTTCCCTCAGGCTGGAGATCAAACATCACACACCCAGACCGAGAGAATGAAGCGGCAGCTGAAACTCATCACTAGTACAACTTGATAAGAACTTAGGATGAGGCCTCGCTCTGTTTGTGGAGGCAGACTACACTATGGCCGAGGCTGATCCAGAAAACCGTCACCACACCTAAACCCAACCCACTATCTATACAAAGACTAGATTTTAGGATGTCAAGTGGACGCCTCCGGGTAGAAAAAATTGTTGGTTTTGTGTGCGGCGAGGTTTTAGGATTGCATCTAGGCTTTCTCCTTTTTCGGTGCCATCACACTTTCGTTTGTTCCTGTGTCTGTGCTCGGAAGAATACCCAGGTTCCGCGCAGAATTGTCGTCCTGCATCGTCTTCGTCGCGTGAATCTGTGGCTCTTGAAAGAGATGCTCCGACGTTGGCTTGGTGTTACCTCGGATGGTGGGCGTGAGTCGGGTTTTGTTTCGACCCACCTCTTTTTTCTTGTCCGGGAGAGCGTCGTGGCGTGTGGGCTGGTGCAGCTGAATGTGGCGCTTGTGGAGGGAGCTGAAACGTATGTTTGGTTAACTGGAAGTTTTGTTAACAGCGATGGAGGGAGACACTGTTTTGGTGAGGGCTTTCCTTTTTTTAGTCTTCGTGATATGTTTGTGAAGTTCTTGGATCTGCACGCAATATGGTTCCGCCATGTTCATGAAAATGCAATGTCGTTGTCTAGTCTGGTGAAGACCAGGACAGGGGTGTAATATCGAGAACTCGTAATGCTCACCGTTGCTCTGGCTCGTTGCAGGTTAATTGGAACGGTAAATGAAACAGTGTGGCCAGAATTGAAGTGAGATTGGTACGGTTACCCACAGTGGAAACCTTGCAACCTTGCACGAGCTGTCCCAGAGCTTGATCCAGGAGATGTTGATGATCTTCTCCATGTAAGTGTGTTTCATCAAGAAATCCCGATGAGGCACTATGAAGAGCTTCCGGCATTTTTTGTTTGCTCACTGATGGCGAAATTTTTGGTTTGCAGAGCATGTTGCAATTTAATAACCTAAGAAGTCGGATTTTAGCTAAGGAAGCACTCGCCTACCCGTATTTTTTGACAGCCTGAACAAGTCATTCAATGGATTGTCAATCTGTGTTATCCGGAATGTTTCCACAGTATATTTTGTCGATTGCCTCCGAATGTACAAGTATGGTTGTACAACCAGGTGATCTCTAACTCATGCACAAATAGATTCACATAAGAGCTTTGTATATTAGTGGGAGGCAGATCATTCTCAGTAAGACTACCCTAAGCAGGAAAGATTATCTTCTTCAAGAAATGATAATCAAGAGTTAAAACTCTTAAGGAGTAGTCACACATCTGGCTTGTCGTGTGGCAATATACCATATTCAATTCCAAGTATCCAAACATAAATAAAAAATCTGTATGTTGCTCATTACTGTTATCTGCGATTGGCAGCTCCAATTAATCAACCACATGTGGATCTGCTTGAAAATGGACACCCACATCAACGTTCAAGCACGCCGTTGGCTCCGCTACAAGCATGGCGCCATCACCAGTTACAAACACTAGGACCGATTATTCTTATAACAGATTTAGGAGGCCCGCAAAAAAATGCACATGAGCTTTCAGTTGTCCTCCATTGCTCAGAGAACACCGGAGAAAGCCACCTTGAGCACACAAATGAAGAATGTACTGAACTTGAGCCTTGAAATGTCAGCTCCAAACACGACGAAGTTGAATCAAACAACTTTGAAGAACAATCCTCGCATGGGATATTTCAGATCATGTAGCTCTGTGATGGCTTCAGTACTTAATATAAAAACCTGATGATTGAAACCTGCCTAGGACGAGTGAAGTCTTACTCATGAGCTCTAGGAGTGTAGTCCTCTAAGGGCGGGCATTGTTTGAGCAGGTGGAGGGGAGGGTATCGCTGGAGCAGGTGCAGAGGCGGGCATTGTTGGAGCAGGTGCAGGGGAGACTAATATTGTTGGAGCAGGTGCAGGGGCGGGTACTGTTGGAGCAGGTGCAGGGGCGCGCATTCTTGGAGCAGGTGCAGGGGTGGGCATCGGTGGATGTGGTTTTGGTGAAGGGGCCGGCGTTGCATGGGTTGGTGGAGATTTGTGAGAGGGAACAGGTACCTTGTGGTGGGGATGTTCCGGAAGACGAGGCCTCGGGAAGTTGTTGTGGCTATGCCGAGGAGGGGCTGGCTCGTGCTGGACACGACCATGAGGAGGAGGGGCTGGCTCGTGCTCGACACGACCATGAGGCACTAGTAGAAACTTGGGATTAAAGGACTGCCGAAATGACAGAAAAACATGTCATTAAAGACAGAGCTGCAGTTAAATGACATTGGAGGTCTATGTCAATTACGACATGTCATTCCCTGTCTTCTGTCGTTAACGACCGATTTCTCTCTGCCCGTCTCGAAGGTGTGCCCGTCCGAGTATGCTCATTGGGGGTACATTTCGCAATGTACAATATGAGTTTCATTTTCAACAGTGTATAAGAATGCGACGAGTATGCCAGAATGTCACATGAGACGTCATTCTCCACATGAATGACAAGTCCTATTTAACAATCCAGGCATCTTCATTTCGATGAATCCCCAAATCTTCGAAGCCATGTGATTACTGCCCTCCATGGACACGTGTCCACTTCATAGATATGTGAGCATGGTAATTGACGCTGTTCTCGTCACAGTTCCCTGTCCAATATTCTTTTTACACGTGGGAGACAAACATAGGACTGGGTCCCTGTCGAATCATGCCCATATCGACGGTCAGAAGCCTATTCAACGAGTGGTTTGCAATTATCCACGTGCTCTTCGGATCTTAGCTGATTATTATTCACTGTAAATAGTGTTACCGATCCATTAACAGGATCTTTTTCCATTCAAGCAGAAGAGGATGGGTGCGACATCCCATGTGTACAAATGAGATTACACGGAACCTCAACTCTGTAACCAAATCATGGTCAGACCTGATTGCTTCACTTAGCAACTGCCACAACCATAGCTCTTAATTCTAACCAAAACTATCAAACTAGAACTCACACACCTTCAAGGTCAAACTGTCGACCATGTCCCACTATTCGCTCCCTCTGTGCAAAATCCTTCTCCGCGGACTTCTTGATACATCGGCCGACAATGTCTTCAATTCTCTCGGTTTGTTAGCTCCAATAACCACAGTACGCTAGAGCCCAACGCGTCACTTAAATTTTCTTGCTCCGCTTCTTCCACAGGAACCAAGAGTGGCTCATTCACAGAAACAGAGTTCAAGTTAACTCGGACGTACTCTGGGGGGATAGGTCGGTGGTGAAAAGTTGCACTTCCTCCTAACGCGATAATGGTCCCGTTCGCTACCTTAGTCTCCGCATGCACCTTCCCTGATAACCACACTCTGTCGCCTACCTGGATCTCCACATGCCACATTTCATTCAGAGGTAGAGAATACTATTATCTAACACAATAACCTTGTTGATAAATTTGACCGAATCTAAGTAAAGATAAATACTGCACTACGATTCCTCAACCTGCTTTCCGACACACATATATTCAATAAAAATACGTCTACAGTTCATTTGTATATGTTTCAGAGTATAATCGTCTTCCTGTATCTAATAGGGAAACTCTCAAAAATTTGTATACCCCTCTACTCTGAACAGTGGATGTTGAGGGCAATTGAAATATATAAAAAAATAAACATGTGCCATCTTTACTTACCTTCAAATTTCCTTGTTCACAATCTTTGATCACTGACTCCTGCAGTACATGTAAACAACAATTATAATTCAAGAAACTTCACCAGTTCTCTTTTCTGAAATAGATTTCATCTACTGCTTAATTTGATATTTTATAAACAACCTGTACTTAATTTGCAGGGGAATCAGTCGGTACTGCAGTGCACGTAACCGATTCCTCCATTCCTCTTTGTGATTTGTAAAGTACTATTCACAGAAGTACGTCCACTACGACATCGCAAAATGATCAAATATGACCTCATAAGCATCACGGCACGCTAGATCATTCTCCACAAAGTTTCAACTGTAATTTATCGGAGAGAGATTGCAAGCATGATAGTCAGTAGCAGATACATAGTCTCCTACCATATTCCCATAATTGATGATAGAAAGACACCAGGAGGAACAAAGAACCATGATCCAATTCGTGTTCTGTTTATTATTGAAAGGTACATATTTCCAGCTCTACCATGATGTACGGATAAGCTAAAGCTTTGAAATGAGATTGTTTAGCTTCACCGTACCTTAACCAAATTAGTTTGGCGAGTTTCGTGTCCATGTCGACGACCACCCTGAAATGCGCAATTCCAAATATACTTCAAATTAAAAGTTGACTAGTTGAGAGTACTCAAATGAGACTACATATCTTCAGACATTTCTTGATTTTTTATACAACGTATACTACTCTTTAGAAGTCATCACGTGTTCATAAAAGCCGTAGAAAGAGTTGAAGTTGAACATCTTCATTCAGCGGAACATAGGACTGAGTTGGAGTACTCTTACTTGTTTATCTACCAGTTTGCGTCTCTCGTTCAGCAGTCTTATTCGCTGCTGTCTATGCTGCCCTTCTTGACTCTAAGAACACAGTCACATCATATATTTCAGTATAGTAAAAAGTCACACTTTCGGTTAAACAGCATACTCAGAAACATGTATATATTTTATCCCTTGAAATGGAGCCAAATAAGGTTAGACAGAAAATAATTGAAACAGACCGTATATATCAGACTCTAACAGACTGTGATACGTACATTCACAGATCCACGACACTGATTTAATGACACAAGGATGATAAGTAGAGCTGAACTTTTCATGTCCACTCTGATGGAAGTGGTCATGTTCCCAAAAGTTTGCACTCAAATAGCAGCAACTCAGTAAAGGAGCTTCTTGCACAGCATGCGCATTTCGGATGCTCTCATTAGACATAAGTAGTGAGTTATTGATATCCCAATAAAATATACTATTTTTCACACTTACATGTGTATCCATCGCTTCAGTTTTGTCGACTGCAGCGTGGTTATGGCCTTGCAACATCATCTGCAATTCAGTCACTTTTCCTTGTAAATATTCATATCACACAATACAATTAACTTATTCTGTCTAACATTTGGTAGAACTGACTGTCAATATCTGTTCGCCTTTTCAAATTCCATGTTGAACTACCAAGATTTACCCTAGAGAACTTCAGAGGAAAGTACTGACCGTCCATACGTACATCCATTGATGTTCAGTAACAATCAGAATAACGAGGGAAGTTGCTCTGACCCACTTCACCTTCAAGTAGAGTACTTGGCGCCAATGTAAACAATTTCTCCAGATGATTTTATCTAGCACCAGACGACAACATCGTTACTCACCTCCTCTTGTGACTTGGCCATCGTAGTCGTTTTCTGATGACCTCTTTCTTCAATGCCTTTGTCTTCGTCTGATGATTTACATAGTTTGTCCCACCAGCATTCACTACTAACTAAGCCGCTGGAGTTGCCAATATCGGGGCAACTTTTGTTCTCCTCAGTCCCTGATGGTTCTCCAACTCCAGGTCTCGTACTCTGTGGTAAATGAACAACCTCTCTCACAGTATCAGGTGACACACTATTTAGTACATTCTGTAACATTGTCTGTAAATGTAAGTTACTTTTCAACACATCTTCCAGTCTTTTTTCCATCGCAGATAGTCTTTGGGAGTTCTTCTTCTCCATTTCCTGGAGTAACATAAACCCAATATGTCATATTATGGGAGTATTTCACAACATTCTGACTATGATGGAAAAGGAAATAAAAATAAAATGCTAATTGACAGTGACCATACGGCTGCGCAACTCCATCCTTCAGTTAATCAATTGACTAATGAAATATTTAAATAAATAAAACAAGAAAAACGGCATGGTGATTCAAAATTAAAAATTTGAAATCAGTACGTACCGCAGCTTCTGGATTAACCATTGCACTCTTTAGCTCTTTCGCCACATCGGTGACATCTGGTGTGACCTCTCTTTCCTTTCTCTTTAAAAATACACACCAGACATGTAATCAATCAACCCATACTACAAGCTAAGCTAGAACTACTAGTCAGTGGAGCACCAGGCCGACTACGTTACACTTCAACATAGGAGCAACATGAGAACCAAAAAACTCAATTATAGCTTCTTACCATCATCACTTTCTTTCCTGCATAACCCTGACGACCAACGCGTGGGTTTTTCGTAACTTTCTTCCTTGTTTCTGCCATTCTGTCTGACTTCTCTCGATACGAAGGACTATCCCAGTATCGTCTCATGGCATCCCACTGTGTTGCCTGGTACTTCGTCGGGGCCTTCGTCTTATTTCCATGGAGTCTCTTTAAACGTTCCCGGTCCCTTCGCATCCATGTCTTGATCATCTTGTCCAGGGATAAGTCGCTAACTTCATTCTCCAGGAATTCGAATCGAGCTCTCAACGTTTCACGCAATTTTTCCTTTGAACTCTCGTTCTGTTCTTCGAATTTCATCACGCTCATATCCAACATGCGTGGTGTCATGTCTCTCATGAATTCCTGCCACTTCAAATGACCTGCACAACCGCTATCTATTAAACCAGAACTTTTTACCTGTACAGTATACGGTCTTAGACCTGCTGTCTCTCGCTTTTTCGCATCTTCCTCTGCGGCTCGCTTGGTGGCTCTTTGCTTTCTTTTCTTCAAGGAATCTTCCTTTATAGAAGACGATATTGAATGACTTCCCTTGTCAAAACCTGTTGTATCTGATCCTTGTCTGCCCCCAGTGTCCCCGCCTGCATTTCCCTGTACAAAGGTCCAGTTCGGTGTGTAGTTCCCGGGGGGCATGGCACAAGTTGCGTTAAACAACCCGGGACCGTTACTCTCCGGAGCCATCGGCACCCATGCCCACCGGGTTGGGGGCTGCATCGGAGCCGCTGAGGAGGATGGGAAAGCATGCATTCCAGATGGTCCATGAGGATTAGGGCCATCAGTCCTACAAAAATACGGCACTGGCGACTCCAGCCTGACTTCAGAGTCTTGTACATTAGGTTTGGCGGCATGAACCCTATTCGACTTCCCCTTTCCATGCTTCACTGCGCTGCCTCCGGGGGATCGCACCCGCTTGTCATTGGACTCGTCGGATGCAGAAACGAATTCACTGTCTTCTGCAATTAAGATGAACAATTAACCTCATATTTCTACAGTGTCTGAATTCATACTTCTCATGCAGACGACATGTCTAGGGTTTTGGAAATCAACACATACTTTGATTTTCTTTCTGACATTTATATGAATGCAGCAACGTGTTAATCCATTGCTCAAAACGCTGGAGGGAGCTTACAACTGGAGAACTTTCACCTTCGGCAATTTACGGGACATAGAATCACAATGCTCAGAGAAACTACTGTTGCACAGGAACCAATCGATGAAAACTAGGATATTAACTGCAAATTGAAAGGTCTTACCCGACGCCTCGCTTTCCGATGACTTCTCGATACGTCCGACTCCATTCCGTTCCTCAGCATTGTCACTATTTGAGGAAGATGACCTCGGCTTACTTGAATCACCCAAGGACTTCAAGCGTCCACTGCGACGTCGAGGTCCGTCGTGTTCTAACCTTTCCCTCTTCTTCGAAATCCTTTTTCTCTCACCGATTGCAGAGTTACTGCACGAATCAAGACGGTAACGGTCGTTCAGCAAGCATGCAGATCAAAGTTTAATTTCTGCTACTATACGGAAACCCTGGTGAGAGAGAGAGTAAACGAGGAGAACATATTGTAATTACATCGTGGACGTTGAATGGAACACGTGGCGGCCATCCGACGGTCGGACACATAATACCTAGGGTTTAACGCTGACAAGGGCACTTACAAGATTTTAGCTGCGTCAAGCGCAGCCTGCATCTCCACGTTGTTGCTCCTAATTCTCTCAGCACGCATCTTCTCGTATTCGTTCTCCTCTTCCTCCTCCTCTTCCTCGTGCTCTTCCTCTTCCTCTTCACCCTCCGTCATGTCGTACTCTCCTTCGTCACAATCAATTGCAGACCTCTTCGTGGCCATGGTGCGGGACTGAGTATTGAAAAGCGTGCCTTAACTATCGTTAATCGCTCTAACAGATTCAGAAGTGGATATTCACGAGACAAAGGAAGGGACGATGGAATAAGGACGCCGAATTGGGCGACCGCATGGAACATAGGTCCTGCAGGTGAGAGGCACACGTTACAATCTTCGTAGAACTGAAACAAAGTTGTATTGCCCACATGCTTAAGTGCAGTGAACTGACTGTTAAATTAGAATCTTTTACAGTCTTTAGAGGTCGAATCTTCTTGGGTCTATAGACGTCGACGTCCTTTGAAATTCAAGTGCACATGGCCAGTTCGTAAGTGATTAATTGTTTCGGTTTAAGATTTGTGAGATTCGTCAATTTCATGGATCGTTTGCTCATCGTTCTCGCGTACGCCGGTTCATTGCGACTTGCCTTATTGCTCATCTGTTTGACCTGTTGATAGGTGTGTCTGATACTGAACAACTTCGATTCGGTAGAGAAGGTGCGACACACTTATCAATCTCTTAGATTGTAGTAAGCTCTGTTGCAATACCCAATTCCGCTGAATTTCCCTCTATGACGTGATTAACTAAATATGTAATTCTTACGTAGAGCTCATTTGATCACGGTGTTACAACATTCTCGAGTACTATACATGTGAAGTGTTAGTAATCGCTTGAATTCTCTAATGTATAGGGTTAATTCTGGGTTGGGTATATTCCCGCAGCTGCAGTTCTCGGATATACTGGCAATCGAGACGTCTCACAACAGATGCAACAAGGATTATAAATCGAGAGTGCCGAACTTTTCACAGTAAGTACTCCTGCTACTTTTAGAGATATAAAATTCATTTTTTAAGAACAGAGGTAACTAATTCCAGATTGTTAAAAAGAGGTCATTCTGTTATTTCCAGCAAAGTCTGTTACACATTGAGTTCCGTAAATTGTTGTATATGGATCCTTGACGTGAACCTCCGCGAGTATGTTGAGAAGTAGACATTTCGTAGCTTGTAATTGTATTAGAAAGGCAATTCCACCAAAACGAGGACCAAGACACATGGAATATGAGGATGAGAGAGTGAAGGTCGTTTAAATATTTCAGTCCAAGTGAGTATCAATCCCTAATTACATTCCAACTCCATAGATGACTTTTGTATGTGTGAATATCATCAGCGTTCCGGGAACTTTTTCAAATTGAGTACGCATGAAACAATGATGTTGTTACATTGAACACTATGTAATTCACAGAGCAGTAACTTATGTATGACAATTACAGATCGCGATCTGTCATGGAGAGTATGTGAACTTTGAAGTGCTCGTACGTTTGACTTGAAGTTCAGGTATTATTTTCAAAGTTTGAATTAAAATGACTTGACTGAATTGTATATTCTTCAGTTGCCAAACTTTACTATTTCCACACAGTCGATCCTTCATATATCATAGCTTCATCAAAATGCAAAAAATAGACAGCAGTCGTTTGCTATACTTATAACGCTATGCTGAAGGTGGTTTCCCAATGTACAATCTGCCAGGATGATTCGTCGGTTACTTCTATCAGACCCACTCCGGATAAAATCGAGAGATGACAAACTATGGGTACGGGATAAGAGACGAGCTACCCTGTATGGTCTAAGCAGATTGCCCTGCCCATGTCACATACACAGGGGTGTCGGGGTATCTTACAAGCTTGAAGAAATTGAAAAGCACTTATTCCGTCACGGGCGCTCGGCGGATTGCAGGACATGGAGAGGACCGGAGGAACCAGATTCCTCCGATGAGGAATGGGAGAATGATTTCTCAGCTAAGAATAAAGAGGTTCTAAAACGGGAACAGGAGCGTGACAACGGTCTTCAGATGAGGCGGATGATGCAGGACATGTTCCAACAAGTGGAAGCGTTTGCCCAATCAGAAGAGCAACTAAATGAGGAAACCATGAATGCACTGGCAGCATCAGATCATCTCCTGGGTGTTAACGAGGATGCTGCGGATGGAGATGCAATGCAAGGAGGTCTATCAGGTGAACATCAAGATGAGGGTCCAGATGGGATGCAAAGCTCCAGACCAACAGATTCACAGCATGGAATCCCGGACAATGTTATAGGAAACGAGGGATTAAGAGACAACGCGCAGATGAACCACGAACAGTACCTGAATACAGAGCGGCTAGAGGAGGAGCGAATGAAAGACGCGAAGGCGTTGGAGGATGCAATGAAGAATTTATTCGCAGGATCAACGAACTCGCACTTGGGCGCGACGGTGATGATGGTTAATTTGGTGGCCACCCATCCGGGCATCACAGAGAAGGCGGCGGACGACATCTTCGCGACCATGAAGTGCTTGCTTCCACCAGATAACAACTTGCCCGGTTCACTGTACCAAGCAAAGGCTTTAACGAATAGGCTGGGGTTGGGTTTCTCTAACATCGACGGATGCCCTAACGGCTGTGTTCTATTTAGAGAGCCAGAAAAGAAGGAACTTGACAGGTGTCCAATTTGCGATGCACCGAGATACAAAGATATGTTCCATAGAACAAGGCCGCTTAAGGTTCTAAGGTATTTCCAACTAACACCACGTTTCCAGCGATATTTCAGGATTCCAGTTTTGGCTAAGCTTATGAGGTGGCATAAAGAAAACGAGAGCAGGGACGGGAAGGTTCGGTACCCAGCGGACTCCATTGCATGGAAGAGTTTAGATAGTATGGATCCCGAGTTATGTGATACAGCAGGATTCGGCAGCAAAGTAACTGATGTGCGGGTTCAGATATCCTGTGATGGGATATGCCCGTTTAAACTTCATCGATCCACTTGGTCTGCGTGGCCAGTGTTGGCGACCGTATTGAACCTTCCACCTTGGCTGATCACCAAGAAGTTCTTCACTGTTTTGACGCTGCTGATTCCTGGGCGGACACAGGTCCCTTTTGAGCACTTCGATGTATGGCTGCGGCCACTCATTGACGAAATGAAAGATTTATGGAGAGGTGTGCCGGTCTATGATATTCTAGCTAATGAAGGTGAGCGGCACAGTACCCTAAGGGCTGCAATACTCTACACCACGCATGATTTTCCCGGGTACGGCACCGTCTCCGGAGCGTCTCACCAAGGATACGTTGCGTGTCCTCCATGTGGAAATCAGTTGAGAGGAAGGTACGCATATGAAACCAAGAAGATGACGTACAGAGACGCCCGCCGATGGCTCAAACCAGATCATTTTCTACGGTCAGAGAAGTATGATAAGCTGTTTGATGGAAATTCAGAAAACAGGCTACGCCCGGTTACCAAAACACCCGCTGAACAACGCGCTGCGTTGAATGAGTATTTGGGCTGGCTTTCAAGACATGGCAAAGGAGCTCAACGACCGACTGTCAATGAATCTTGTCCAGATATAGCAGATGCTACGCAGCCTAGTTCTTCAAGGTCGGCGAGAAATTTGAGTTCTCCAGCAGCGAGAACTGATCAAATCAATGAAGGAGTAGGTCGTTCCGAACGTCATCCTTCTTCTTCTGATAATGCAAGTGCGCTAAACAGAAGAACCGTAGGAGGCAAGAGATCCACAGTTTCAGGCGACAAGACAATAAGAAGATCAGTGACACTGAAGGGGGGAGCTGGTACTCGTGGAAGACCAGTAACGAATGCTAGTAGACGAGCACATAGATCCCCAGATCCTTCTAAAATCCATGGCATTAAAAGAGGCAGCATCTTCTATGAGCTACCGTATTGGGAGGTACGTCTCTTCGACACTATCCTTTATATTTCTTCTAATAGTTGTTGAGTGATTTGCTGAGGGAGGGTTTGAGGGTTAGATTATTATTTCAAAACCAATTAGAGTAATAATTTAGTAAGTTAGTGCGTTTTGGTTGATGAACTTCTTATATGTACAATAAATATAAGAGGATATCCCGTGTTGTATGAGGGTAATTCCTAAAGCTGTCATGACAGTATTTCTAGTTAAAAGTTTACACACGAAGTTGTTTATCTGTCGTGGGTTCGAGAAGCCAACGTATGTTCTGCTGTTGTCTTCGAATCTGTGTGCTTTCTACTTAACGGAAGTCTGTCCCGAGTCCTGGATTCGCGCCCTAACATGGTTTTCAAATTACATGGCTTCTTCATGAACACAGTACTTTCTGTTCCATACTACTTCCAGTCAATAGCGTGGACATGGATGGCTTATAGTAGGGTCTAGGTTCCTTGAAGAATATTTCCGAGTGTGTAGTTCACCTTCGTGTAATGGTCGTCAACGACGCGTTGAGTTGTAGTGAGAGGTTGAAAATTTACTGCGCTGTAACACAATCCTTTATTCAGTCAGTTTTTAAATTACTAGGATACATGCTGTCCGTGTGTAGTAAATTTTAAGGATATGAAACCAGTTACCATACATGGGTATGGAGTGGCTCATCTATGTCCCTCTGTTACAATCGTACCTACTGCTCAAAAACTGAAAAATTAAACACCCTCTTATCCTTGCAGCTGTCATTGGTTTACAATTTTGTAATCATGTATCAGAGTCTTTTACATTAGTAACTATGTTGCGCTCAAAAAAGACGGGAGTATCCACTCTGTTTTAAAAATGTAATATCTTGGTTTGTGTCTTGTCGAAATAGGTGAATTACGAAAGGCTGTAACTGACTGTAATTTAAACGGTGATGGGTGGCTTTTATGTGTATCCAAATCAGATCAGCAACTAATCGTAATGCAGACACCCAGGTGTAATCAGAGATGAGATTCCTTCAGTTGGAGATGGTTAACTATTACATGGACTTCAAGTCCCTGAATCCTGACTGGTACTCTATTTGATGTGCAGCATCTCAGAATACGGAACACCCTTGATATCATGCACTGCGAGAAGAATTTCGCAGAAAATCTACTGAAGACGATATGTGGGTTCCGGGAGAAGGACAGCGTCAAGGTGAGGAGAGATATGCAACGAGAAGGAATACGCAGTCATTTATGGATGGTACGAGATCCTCACAACTCGAACAGAATGCTAAAGCCAGCTGCTAACTATGTTTTGACTCCAAGAGAATTTGATATTTTTTGTACACGCCTTGAGAATCTAAAAGTTCCACAGGGCTACTGTTCGGAGATTGGTGGGCATATAAGAAACAGGAAGTTCGGGGCACTCAAATCCCATGATTACCATATATTGATTCAGACTTTGATTCCGTTGGCCTTGAGGGGGCTTATGGATAACAATACGAGGGCTGCAATAATGAGAGCATGCCGACTGTTTAGACGGCTCTGTTGCAAGGTATGGGATCCAGCTCAGTCGGAGAACCTGCTTGAAGACGTGGCATTCACACTGTGTTTGATGGAGATAACCTTTCCTCCAACATTTTTTGATGTGATGTCACATCTTCCTCTCCACTTGGTGGATGAGCTAATCCTCCTTGGACCAGCCCAGGTCAGATGGATGTATCCCATAGAGAGGACGATGATGACGTTGAAAAATCATGTCAAGAATAGGGCACGTCCGGAGGCCTCTATTGCTCGCGGGTACTTGCTTGATGAGACCATGGGTTATGCTACGTCTTACATGCATGGCTTCGATGTCGTCAGACGACGTGTGTGGGATGCAGATCCCGAGGATTGTGCAGAGTATGAAGTCTTAGAGGGAGCACCTGCTGATATCACCTTATCGAGAGCTGAGAGAGACAGTCTGCATAGATATGTTCTCCGAAATTGCACACTGACTGCGCCGTATTACCGGTAAGAAATCACTTTTGATTGACCTTACCAGACTTTCATTTTCTGAAAATATGAGCATGGATTGCTCCTATGGTGTCGAAGTATCCTTTAGTTACCATATACTATTGCGAGAGTAATTACTTCTTGCTTTTTTGCACATCATCAGTGAGCTTGGGTTCTGAATGCTTTTATAGGCCACGTACTGCATCGTACGTAGCTGTTACTGGAGACTTCTTGACGGCTGTATCTGAATGTTGAGGTCGAGCAATCATGAATTTACGTTGTTATATGTTTCCTTGGTGAAATAACAGTGATTGGGAGATTCAGCAGGAGAACCCTACGGCTTCAAAAGAACCCGTCGAATTATGGATGAAGAAGACTGTACACTCTATGGCTCTGGACATGAATGACCCCAACGAGTCAGACACCGTCTTGCTTTCTAATCCTCCCTCTCTCACCTGTAAAAGATACGCTCGCATGACAGCTTATGGCAATCATTGGCGAGTTGAAGACGAATACAGCAGGAGTATGACTACATTCGACAGTGGAGTCGCCTGCTTTGAAGCAAATGAGAACTCAGGTGGAACCGGCAAAGACTATGTGGGGATTTTGCAGGACATTATAGTCCCTGACTACGGGGATTTGAAGACACCAATCATAGTGTTCTCCTGTGTCTGGAAGAAAAGGACAGATAACCACAACAACAACACTTATGTTCGTGACGGTGATGGATTTTTGGTGGTGAATTTCAGGCATAACATTGCTAGAACAGTGGACCCATATGTGTTTCCCAGCCAGTGTACCCAAGTTTTTTTTTCAACTGATGATTTGCATCCTCCAGGGTCTCAATGGAAAGTAGTGTTAAGAAAGGAAGCGAGATCACGTAGGAAAGTCGAAGAAGATGACGACTTATTCATATCGACCACGGATGCAGCAGCTGGAGTGATACCCGGTTCAGATTTTCTAAATCATCCTTCGGAACCTAACCTAGCCGGAGCGATTGTTCTAAACGACACCGACAATGCAATAGCCCTCCAGAGCCTAGATGACCAAGTCGGACAGAGGAGGGTCACGAAGAGAAAACGGAAAGAGAAACGGAAGTAAAAAACGGGTAAGTTTACAACGCCTATCCTGTATCCACATACGCGAGGTCCGATCACTTTGTTATTCTTTAATAATTCATATGTTGTAGGTTAAAAGCACTGTTCATTCAGTATAGACCACGACACTAAATCACTGCTTATCTTCTTTGTATAACACGTATGTGTCGGACTGTTCAGTAGAACACACAGTAATCCTGATTCGTTAGAAGTTGAAGTCCATGTCGGGTATAAGATTGTCACACTTTATGTCTAATAAGTTTGAGTATTTCACGATAATTGTATTGCAGGTCAGGAGAATCTAGCTTGACACGGCTTTGTTAATGGAATACCGGGAAGGCAGTCTGTAATTTTCTAGATGGGGGCTGTTGTTATGTACATAAAGGAACCACTATTATTTCATGTATAACAAAGTCTGTTCAAGTTCGATGGGGAGATGGTGCAGGGGACTTTGAGTTTGGCCCTTATTCTGTTTGAAATCTCTCCTCAAACATATTGTTGTCATGAATTTTTTTTTTCCTATATAAGCTTTGAAATCGGGATGTGTGTATGTGTTTCAATTTGTAATGAGCTTGGTACAGTCGACTAATCGTTGGTATGTCTAGTGAAGTCTAGTAGAATTAAATTATTTGTTACGCAGGGGATCGGAAAGTTGCAAAAGGAATGTCTCATTATTTGTTGCCCCATCATTTCTGGTATTGTTGGTGCCCGGTGCTACTCAGTTGTTATTGTACCAGTCAGACATCTACCGATGACTATTCGACAACTACATCATTCAGAGAAGGTGAACATATTTCGCTAGGATGCCAGGTACGACTTCGAAGAACTCTGAAGTAATGCTGTTTGCAGATCAGTGTGGTTGTACGCATCAGATATTTTTATTTATAAATAAGTTTCCTGTTTGTAGAGTACTTTCATTGAACAAAATGATTGTGTTTGAAGAGATGTTTTTTTTTACATATAGCGTTTCATGTTAAATCTAATCTATTTCTAATTTTTATTTTATATTGGAAACCACGTGAAATTTGAATCGAGGTGCCCTATATAAGATTTCTCGTATTGACACAGTGAAATGAAGCTGGCAGCGCATTAATGCTTAAAATATTTTGTATGTCCAGTATGTGATAGTGAATTTCTGAACCTGGAAACATGAACAGTGGTCCTTATTTGTGATTGGTAAATCATTATTCATCACTGTAATCGAAAATGAAGGAAAACGTAAGGATATTCTGTCTATAATTTGCAATACGCAGAATGTATTGGACTGTCATTTGTTAAATTCTGAAAACCATCAATTCACTTCAGACGTATAAGTGAAGTAAATTAATTAAAATTTTAGCATGGATTCATAATTTTCTGTTTTCACATATGATTAATGTTGTGTCTGCAGATATGGTAAGATGCACAGGTAGAACATACCGACATCGAAGGATGTAAAGTCCTCTTGGTACGTGCTTTGTTGTCGTACAGTCTGGGCAAATCTGAGAGTGTGAGAGTCTGCGAATCTTCGGGATACAGCCCCGAATTACTCCTGAAGTTTAGTTTTGAATTTTTATTTACCCTATATTCGTAATTCTATGGGTAAGTATACGTTGTTGCTCCGTTTTTCAGTTTGAATGGAGGAGTCCCAGATTGAGAAGAAACGATTGTGCAATGATAATTCGTTTACTTTTATCGATCGTATTGTGCTCCTTACTCCTGAGAAGCGATATCATGGAAGCCGTCTGTTTGTGTGGGAAGTAATAGTGTTATTCGTTACTACACTCGTGCTTTGTTATCTGCATTGTTAACATGCAGACGCTAATAAAAATGTTATACTAATACGTGTGTCAACGAGTACATCGTACCCTGGGATGATAGGTTCACAACAATTTAACACGAGATGGGCGTTAATGAGGTATGGCCTTACTATTTTCATAATTGGAGGATGAATGAGCAGTAATTTCAGTTTATGGATGAAGAAGTTTTTCATTTTGCTTCAAAAAAAAAAATATATATATATAAATAAATAAAAAATAAAAAGGTTATTCATTTGATGACTGCTGGACAGGACTGAATCATGGATGGGATGCGATGGATTTCAGAATCCTGGCGCCCACAAACGGAGTAGACGTCTCACGACTCCACTCAACCTTAATTTATCTAATCATCTCACTTTATTTGGATGTACCCCCTAGGATAAGATGGCTAACGATTCTGATGATCTGGTTTTGAGTGCTCATTATCTTCGAAATTTACTGATTTTATGAGTATCTTCATTATCGGCTAGATGTTGTAGACCTATGTACACATAATGTAGCTTCTGGTTACAGCTGTTTAGAACTCACACATCTACGTTTTCTTTAAATTTCTGTTTGAGGATGAAAAAGTTATTCATTTGATGAATGCTGGACAGGACTGGATCATGGATGAGACGCGATGGATTTCTGAATCATGGCGCCCACAAACTCAGTACTCCACTCAACCTTGATTTGTCTAATCAGCCCACTTTATTAGGATGTACCCCCCTAGGATATGATGGCCAACGATTCTGATGATCTGGTTTGGAGTGCTCATTATCTTCGAAACGTACTGATTTTATGAGTATCTTCATTATCGGTTAGATGTTGTAGACCTATGTACACATAATGTAGCTGCTGGTTACATCTGTTTAGATCTCAGACATCTACGTTTTCTTTAAATTTTTGGGGTTCCACTGGAAGCATATGAGGTACGCCACACTGTTTTCCAGGTTCAACAGTCTTTTGTTCTCTCACTTTGTTTGCTGTGGTTCCTATGTTTTGTGCGACAGTTTAGGCTGATTCCGGTGCTCAGTTTGTATTGCTGTTGTCGCTGTTCTCGTAGAACTAGTTTCCCGAACCACGAAGGTGCGTCCCATTGTAATTTAGGGCTGTTTCAGGATCAACTTCTTCTGGTTTCTATGTCGCATCAAAGTAGCGAGTGCAACATGGTCATGGTGTCATCGATTCTAATTCCCTGGTTCACATTGTATTCCTACACTGCAGTTGTAACCGAACCGACGGTCCTAGAGTGATGCTTCTTGTCCAGTCCCCATGAGTTTACGCATGAACGAGCTAGTTTAGAAATCATTGGCGTTGATGTCAAAGACAGAGGGAAAGCGCTAGATCAGAGAAAATCCTCCTTCAATTGAGTGTGCGCTTAGATTGTTTCCTTGTCGATTTTCAGTGATCCTGCTTACGTTGTACCACGTATGACCACGAGGTTTCCGAACCCGAAGGATGTTCAGACGCAGTAGTAGGCAAGTGCAGTTGACAGTAATACAAGATTACAGTAATAGTTGCTGCAGTTCTTAGAGAGATTTGAGAGTTAGAGGTAGAACAGGGCACATGTTATGAACTTAAAATACGTATTGTAATCCGTCTTTGAAGGTGTGGTTTTTGTAGCACTTCTGGGCGATCATTTTGCAGCGATGGAATCCAAGAAGCAGGTATTGGTGGACAAGGCCGCATTGACTTCGACAACTTCTATGTCCTCCGATGACAGCTCCTCGAGCCTTTCCTCAGGTACTCTTGTCTGCAATGTGGATTTATTGAATTAGACAACAATGTCATATTGAACTATTAAGGGATTTTGTACTTGAACGGGGTAAGGTCTTATAAGGATTTGAAACTCTGAAAAGGGTGCCTTCTAACAATTGCAGCTATAATTTAAGTACTTTTACGATAATTGTATTACCTGAATATTACTCATTTGTGTAGTATCATACTCTGTCGCGCTTGGTACTAATTCGCTGCCTGTTTCAAAAGGAGGGGCATTGCAATCGACAGCGCAGAAACATGAATCGACGGAGCCAGTGTTGGGGAGAGACGATAAACCTCACGCTGATGGAGCTGAAGTCGACAGCGCTGACGTCAATATTAAAATTGGAGAAGTTGATGTTCGTGCTGTAGGGGGTTCAGCGAAGTATACGAGAATTGTCGAGAGTATCTCGTGGCAATACAACGAGGACAGAAAAGGAAAGAAGCCCTCCGAGTCTGCGGGCAAGCTTGGATTTGGTATTTACCTCGCAGATGGGTTGAACAAGAATCTTCTCACGAAAATTGGGAGGAACACAGCTGAAGGAGTATTTCACAAGGACTGCCGGGGAATGTGCCGAGCAGTTGTTCGTGGAAAGAGCACAACTGTCACTGACGATAACGTGCCACCCATTCCTACCCAGAATGAAACTGAGATTTCCAAGCCCGAAGACAAGGAATCTAAAGGAGAGAGAGGCGGCAAAGGAGTGAAGCCACGCAAACGGGTGCGAAGAGCGGCTTCTGAAACTCTACACCGCATTGACGGAGGCAGCTCTCGCAGTGCATCAGGCGATGATCCCTATACCCCTTTGCAGAAGTGGGAATATCAGAATGGTTTACCTGTAGACGGAGTCAAGGATGTCGAAAGGTGGGCAGTAGAAGTTGGTCTCGCATACGATGGGGACGACGACATGCCGAAGGAGAAAAAATTCAAAGGTTGCAATGTCGTGGAGCCTCCTAAATACGCAACTTCCAATATCATGATGATCCTGTCTTCAGTAGAGGACCTGGATTCTCCTCCTGACGATGACTATGACACTGACATGGATGTTGACAAAGAGGCGAACACAAAGGACAAGGGGAAGAAGAAACTGTAGTCAGGAGATCGCCTTTCCAGTACCACTTCGGAGATCTTTGGTAAGCTTTGAAATTTGCATGATTATCTTTCTGAGTTCTGTCGATGTATTGTAACATGCCAGGAAAGGTACAGTTTATTTTTTATTTTTTTCTGTTTTTTATTTTGACTTGGTGCACTTGGTGTTGGATTGGCAGGAATGTTTTCTAAGTCACCTGACATGACAACCAGGACCTCGGCAGATTAGGAGTTAAATATGTAAATATGGAAGTTTTTATTTTTTTCCACGATCTGTCGGACTGTAAACGGAGTTTGCTTATGTTAAGTCATAGATTTCTGAACAGAATTCCAAGTATGATTAGGTGCTGCATGTAGATTTTCAAAGTACCTACGGAACCAAACTATCTACTGTAAAAGTTCTAGCAACGGCAATACGCAGTTTAAGTTTCTACATCAACTTGAAAACATATGTGGACTTGACAATTAATTGGATGTGTTGGATGGTGTCTCAGTCGGTTGTGTGCATATTACTTAACAACTTTAGTGAATTCAAACACATTTCTCAGAGTCTATCTTGCTACTCCAAAAGGTAGCATGTTAAGTTTTTAAATTTGAGAAGTGTTCGTTTATTAGCATGTTGTCGCCTGGATGCTGCTGGATAAGAAACAGAGACCCTTATCATGGAAAATCCTAACCCTCATATAATTACCTCGCTGAGGTGTCATTGGGTCTTCATGATTGAGTCATATGATTTCACCTTCGTCTATATCTAATCATGTGAATACACAGTTAAGGGTTGTCATTATTCACTCACATAGTTGTCTAACTCAACTTAATTACCAGAGTGTCAGTATGTATGTCACAGGACGTACATTTGGATGGAGTTGTACTGAAGTCTACGGCAATTTAGATAGGAGCAATCATAGTTTCATGATAGTTGCAATTAAGTCTCGATCAGATTTTGATCTTCATAATCCGTACATCTTCTACTTAGTTATATACCAGGCAAGGTTGCTTCTTTGGCTTTTGGTGTTGGTGGTTTTGTGCAGGTTCCTCACGCTTGGTACTCATCTATGGTTTCACAATATACTTCTGGGAGTGCTCTTCTTCTCTAGAGTACGAATACGAGGATCCAATTGCTCAAGCTGCGAGATGGCGGGTACAGGCATGAAGAAAGGAAAAGCACACGCAGATTGGGCCGGAGGGAATCCGGCGATCAAAGCAGCGTTGCTTGGCTGGCTCGCTTGTATCCATTGGAGACAAGATACAAGAGTGCAGCAGTTTCCAGACACACCCGCCCTTGGCAATCTCCTTGCAAGTGCGAAAGAGAACCGCTGGACAGATCAATGTTATCAGGAGATCGTTTCTCTTGGACATATTTCGGGAATCACTTTCGCTCAATACGCACACGGTCTTCCCCAACGTGTTGGACAAGAAGGATGCTGCCGTGCACTTCCGATTACTCTCGAGGAAGAGGAGCTGAAGGTCGAAGTGAAGCAGACGGCTTCAAATACACTGGAGGGAGGTGGACCCGGAAGTACACAGACTGTGCAAGCTCTGGGGATCGATGAGCAATCTCGCCTTCTTACTGAACCCAAGGGTATGTCCCGTGCAGAGTTTCGGAAGTTCATTTGGGAGAATTTCACCGAGAAATGCATTTAGAGACATATGTGAAGAGCTGTCTTTTCGATCAACCACTTACTTCCAAGAACAACGATCCCCTGTTTCAGGTTGTGATTGCTCTTTTCTGTCATGTACATCTTCACCAAATTTGTTACAAGAGCTTTCTTTCGGTTTCATTAGACATCGGACTCACTTACTTTCCGAACATCAAGACTTCAAGTTCAGGACTATCGTACGTAAGACGACTTATTGTATGTTGGATTTTTCTTTGCTTAGATGGTGGTCTCAATTTAGTAGTCTTTTAGTTCAGATGAACGGCCCTTCCTGAGCCGCAGAGATCTTTTAGTCTGCTCTTGGGGATTTTCTTCAGTCGTAGAAGTCTGACTAGGCTTTATGCAGAGTAATCTGGATTCCTTGAAGCGGATTTCTGAGCTTACTTAGTTTACTGTTGATTAAGTAGCTCTGTTACTTAGCATTAGGATTGAGGATTTCCCCTGTCTTACTTTGTTACAGGTGCTTCTTACTTATAGTATCTCACTTATATTTTCTTCTTCTGGCATAATGTGACCTAGATTAGAGGTGGACATGTTAGAATCGTGATGCGGGATGTCCGAAAATATGACAGTTCTTGACTGTTCATCCAAGTTTGTTTGTGAGGATATGTTTTGAAATGGAAGCCACTTATTACCGGCATATCTTGTAGCGAAGACATTAGTACAGTAATACTTCTACCGCCTGCATTAACGTGAATGTTTAAATTTTTCTGATTTGTATACTGAGATCATTTTGAGAAAACCATTGACATAATGCGATAACGTGTAGATTTGTCGGAAGTAAATGCAGGCAATGTGATATGGACGAACAACTGTTCAACCATTTGTAACCGAGGTGAGCGACCAGTTTGCTTTGAATGAGATGATTTCTCACTATTCTTTATATGTGAGTGGAATTAAGGCATATCCAATACTGTGAGTCATCTTCTAGAAACTATTAGTGGTTGAGAGTTTTGTCTCCTTTGTAAAGAACGCTGTTAAATGGAATTGCATGCTCAATCTGTCTGGCCGTCTTGTGTTGCGAAACAATGTGTTCAGTCTAGTCCAGATCAAAAGAGTGTATGTTATGTGAAGTCTACTGTGACATTGCATTGGTTTAAACCGTGTGTACCATGTGTTCTAATGTAACAGGTCCACACACGCATACGACTACATTGTGAAAAAATCTAAGCAACTTTTACAGAAAAAATCTTCTTCTGTGATGGCATAGTAATCCAACCGAGTGTATATGAATGGAATGACTGTGCTCTGGCACATTTCTAACGTGATCTACTGGCTTTCTTTGTGGAGTTTTGTGCTTGATGAATGTGCCCGCAGGCTGCACGATAACGTACTTGAAGGTCGAATGGACACTCACGGAGAAGGCGCAGGCGAAGCTAGCGTTCAGAATGTCGGAGGTGAAGTGGAAATCGAATCTGTTTCTAAAAGGACGTCCTCGGAATTACCTTATGCAGATGAGAGTGGAGAACCGCTGCCTGGCACAACCGAGGATCACCAGAATGTTTCCAAGCGACCGCGTACTCTTCGTCAGGCAGAAGGTTCTGATTCTGAACAGAGTGGGGTGCCCGCAGCATATCGTTCATCTGCATATACACCTACTGCTCCGGAGGACAGCTGCGATGATTGGGAACGTTACACGCGCCAGGTGGGATGGGATGGTAAGTGGAGCAATCGGAGGACTTTTAACGACATATTTCGTAAGCACCCAGTGTCCGATGGAGACGAGGAAGGAGAAGCGTCGGGGGTTGGATTTGGATATGTAAGTGAGGGGACTAAGAGGTATCGCCAACACTGTGCAGAAGTTGACAACAACCCGGAGTTAGGATTGATTAAATTAACGGAGGACGAGTTCATTTGCCAGACAGAGGCTGAAGAAAGCGAATTTGATCCGTCCGAGAATCTGGATACAATATGGAATGAACATATGGATATGCCGTATCCATTGGCGGAGTGCATGAAATTATGGAGACTAAAACACAATCGGTATATTGAGGTTCAGAGGAAGAAAAATAACCAGGAAGGTAGTGAAGATCGGACGCTGAAGTGAATCAACATGGAGACTCCGCTGTCAAGGTAAGAAATAAAGAAATTTTCATTTTAGTAACCGTTTTTATTAAATCACAGTCCAGTCAGTACATATGAATATGCAGGTGACTAAACAGTAAACTACGCATATGACATTGATTCTTCTCTAGCTAGTGGTGTCTGTACTGATGCTTCGCGGTGTCTTTTCCACATTCACTAATGAACTAGAAGTGTTAGCACAAAAGTTTCTGCACATGCTGCTCGAACAATAATGGACTGATGTTCTTGTGTGTCCAAACAATGTAGGATAAATCAAACAGGCCGTTAGTGCAAGCCCAAAGTAACGACAATTTCACAGAGTTTGTTTCTTCCCCTGCAAAGTTGGGTGAATTTTGGGGGAGTTCTTCTGTTTAGAAAATAGGTAGCTCAATAGCTGCGGTGGAGAAGCGTATAAAAATTTGTACTCAGACATATTTTTAGATCTGGAATTAGCGTTGTCTTCCACATGTAGCAATGTTCGGAATTCTGGGCTGTTGGAAGTTTTGTTGAAACAATGTTGAAATAAACTACCTTGATTTCTTTATAAATAATGGACAATGTGAGAGCATGATTAGGGAACTGTAGATGATTGTTCCCAAATGCATGCAAGGAATAGGAACTGAAAATATAATGTCTGACGATCCTGCTCATACTCGTTGAAAATTAGGCTACTCTCCAGGCGTATGATAGTGGCTTCGGAGGTATTTGCTTTTGTTTCTCGTTACATCTGCGGACTGCATATAAACATCTGAACAGATAGAAAGATGCTTCCAATATATGTGTAGACTTTACAGAATGCTCTTTGGTTCTGATTTCTGTATTTGTGTATCTAGCCTTGGGAGTTCACTAAAATCCTTATTCTCGAATGAAAGGTTCTGACTTATTCTGAACTAGCGGTCGAAGGAGCATGTTCATGTTCAATGCAGAGTTGGTTATGTATTCCGTATATGTGATAACTAAAAAGTTCCAAAAATTGGAGCACGCGCGGATGAAGAAGGGAATGGCGTCCAAATTAAACAACGGCAATATGTCTATCCATTACCAGGTACAGCCTACTTCATCCCTTGTTTTTATATCGAACAGGTTTAGCTGGGTAGATTTTGGGGTAGTAATGATCATTGTGTTAAAGGTTGAATTCATTCGGTATGCACTCTCTTCGTGGAGTAGTGATTCTAGCACGTATATTATAAAGCCCCAGTTCGTAAGTTTTAAAGAGGGGCGTAGATTGGAAAATGGTGATCTACTTCTCACTACCTTCAGCGTTTCTTCATTTTCGGCTCGACAGCTTTGATTAACAACACATTGCCCTGTCTACTTGTAAGAGACAGTAGTTCATTCCAGTTTATATTGAAATGACTTGACCTTTTCACGTCTTCTATGCATGCAGAGTATGTTCAGAACTGGAGATGATGAGTGCATGAGGTGGACACGCGGCTTGAACTCCCAGTCCACTTCGGCCATAATGCAGAATGTGAGTGTGCACACATCTTCCTTGAGCTTGCCATGCATGTGCATTCCCTCTCATCTCTTTCACTACAGAAGTCGGCTACAGGAGTCTTGGCAACGTAGAATTCATTTCGGTTTTGAACATAGACAGACAGGATTGAGTGACATGGAGGAATTGGTGAAGAGTGTGGATAGGCTTTTGCACGCCGAGACTGGGACCTTCGTAGTACGTCTGGAACTGAGCAACATGAAGTTTGAGCTTCAATTGTTAGAGAGAGATGAACCGGTGTTTCGAGAAGCACTTCATGATGCGCAGGAAGAATATGAGAATGAACTTGATGTCTTATATAACCTCCTTCAGTTGTTTGCCCCCACCCGTTACAGGCGTGGAGTCATAGATGTTGACAGGAGGCTGGGGCGGCAACTCGATGACGTGATCAAAGCAAGGAGGGAGAAGGAGGGGGCCTTCAACCGTTGGTACCGTGGACATCGAAGAGCTGAAAGTCTGCGGCACTTGATTCGCCTGTCTGAGGCAGAATTGGAGAATGTCATGGCTGTTGAACAGGTAACTAGGGAGGACTGTTACATACCAATAATAGAGTTGGCCAGGGTGTGGACTACCTCAAGACCAGAACAGAGCAACCGCACTTGAACTTCCTTCTGTTGTTGGTAGTTTGTGTTGCGAGTTTTTTTAAAAGACTGAATGTGAGTTTTTTCAGTAGTGGTTTTAGAGGAAGAGCTTGGGACTTCAAAGTCTGCGGCTGGTTTGTAAATGGTTTTGTCGATTGGCTATGGCTGATCTGAATATAATGTTAACTTGGTTTTCCGATGTACATGAATACATCTTCGGATTTGTCCAAGATTTGTGATACAGAATATGCATATACTATACTGTTGGTGGTGCAATATCTGATTTCGAACTTGTACAGTGATTTATGTTGTGAATGCTTCTGAACTGCGGATAAAAATACAGAAACATTGGAGATTCGTCTCCACACGACATGCCAGATACAGGTTAGTTTCTTCGGTTGTTGCTTCAGAAGTAGGAATTGTTTGAGTCATTGGATGTTGCTGACGTAGAATTTCAGTCCGCACTGAGATAAAATGGGTTTGAGTAGAAACTGAGTTCGAATTGTTACATGGAGATGTGCGAGCGTATGAGGAATTCCGGATTGATATAATATTAAGCAACGTGGATGGCTGTTTGGATTAGGGATGCGGTGATCTTACAATATACTGTTTCAGTGATGGCTGTGGTTGTGGCACAGAAGGCCTGGAATGGACTGTAGTCATTGCATTGTGAGTTGGTCGTTGTGGGAAGATTTGTTTTCTCATTGGGAAAGAGTTACATTGTTAGTTGTGTACTAAACGAAAACACTGGAAAACAGAAGCAGTAACTGTTTGTACGAGATCCAATGCCACACAGAAGTAAGTCCTCAAAAATTTTATTCCTTCACATTACTGTAACTAGAGTCTTGTATAATGAAGTGCTATGCTTGAAAGTAATGATGACTTGGAAAATGTTCTTTTGATTTTATTTCGCTAATCCAGCAAAGTTTTGTTGGGTAGTTGCCTTCTGTTTCAAAACATTTATGGTACTAGCCAATTTTTATTTTTTTTATGTGCAGTCTTCATGATTTCTCAATGCAAGTACTGAATACATATAAACATGTATGTGACTGAACATTAAATTATGCATAGGACATTGACGATCTCTAGCTAGTAATGTGTGTACACATGCTTTGCGGTAAATTTAACTTGTTTTGTAATAAACTCAAAGTGCTTGGTGAAATGTTCCTGCACAAGGTTCTCGAACGATAATGGATTGATGTTTTTGGGTGTCCAAACGATGCAGGAGAAATATAACAAAATCCCGAAAGTGGTAGCCCAAAGTAAAGGCAAATCCATAGAGTTCTTTTCTACCTCTACAAAGTTGCGTGAATTTTGCGGGAGTTTGGGAGTTACATTTCCGTACAGTGTCTGGAGTACCGCAAAACCGGATTGCCTTCCTGAAGTAGGTGCATAAAATTATCGGGGAAGAATATAGCGATGTTTGAATTTGATTCTCTGTTTTCTGAGGCAGCGGCTGCTGTCCTAACTTGAGATACCTCTGTCTGGTTTGGTATCGTTGTAAGTGTTTGCAGTAGTGCTTTCAATCAAAATCATGTTTTTTACGCCAAACATACTCGGAAGTCAAAGTGTTCATCGTTCATTTACTTGTATGCCTCTTGAAACCCAGACAATATCCTCCGTGGAGAGACTATAATGTCCAGGAGAGTTTTAAAGATCCATCCCGAATGCAATTGAACACGTTAGAAACACCTTCACGTTTTTCCTGTGACGGGTCAGTTCTAGATTCTGTGCACTTAATGGTACATCATTCGTCGGTTCATATCCAATCTTGGAGACCTGAACATATACTTCGATACGTTGCTTTTGAACCGGGTATGGCGTATGCCATGTTCCACCAACGTAGAGTGACGAATTCTAAAAGTTCGAACAAGGAAGTCGTAGATTTTTCAGTTTCAGAAGTTGGGACATCTCAGTTCCGGAGGTCGTAGAGTTTCGAACAGATTATCAGATATGTAGATTCGTCGAGGAAGACTTCAGAGGTCGAAACTCGAAATTCACTGCCCAGCGAGGAGAGCTTGCCACGTATGAGCAGCCCTCACAGAAAAGTTCTGTAATCCCACTCTGTCATTTACTCCGTCACTTAAG
The DNA here is from genome assembly GCA_014871385.1 of Ceratodon purpureus. NCBI lineage: Eukaryota > Viridiplantae > Streptophyta > Bryopsida > Pseudoditrichales > Ditrichaceae > Ceratodon > Ceratodon purpureus. The sequence goes on along the minus strand of CM026433.1, from coordinate 3,347,110 downwards.
ACATGAAATGGACAAAATGTCATATACGTACCTCCTTCAAAGACAGGATTTCTACTAGTGAGGGGGAGGAGCCTTCTGTGGTGGGAGGCTGCAGTTGTGTGATGGGAGGCAGGTGCCTGTTGCAGCAGTTGAGCCGAAGGCCATTGCAGCAAGGAGCACTACTACCAAATACAATGTCATTGAGCCCATAGTTCCACGAGCTTGCTGCACTATTGAGTGTGAACCTCTGTGCTATAAGAGAGAGCACAGCTTTGGGTACCCAAATGTGATTCTATAGTCGAAATTGTGAGAAGCAACCAAGAGTGAGCTTCTTATAGTCGTTGCACGGGGACGACACCTCTTATGATCCACCTCGAGAAATTGTCCTCGTCCAAGGACTTGAGTATTGCTGTCAATGGCTGCAACTCATGGTTAAGATCTCAGTACGGTTAATATCAGGTGGATACTCGATGGATGGCACTACGTCTACAATCAGAATGTTTGACCTTGCATAATGGAGCATGGCCACCCGTGTTGACATCTCTTGGAGTGCGTTTTTTGAATGTGGAGAGTCTTTGTTAGAGCACGGTAGGAACTGTGGATCATTCTGAAGGATTGATATTTTTGATAACCAAGCGTCCATGGAGTCTTGGAAGACATTAGAGGAGCAGTGAGGAACCGATAAAGCAGTGTAAGATTCTCTGGGAGATCAAAAGAAGATATAAGAGGTACGTATACATATATATATTCTGGTGAACAACCTAAAACAAAGTACTCACTAGTACTAGTATTGTACTCCCCAAGTCACTGCCCTTTCACAAATCTCCTACTCCACCTCATGCAGTTCCCACCTTGCCTCCTGCTGGGAAGATTTAGAAGCTTTTCTTGCATTATAAGAATCAAAAGATGGTCTTGGACCGCATCAACCATTTACTGGAAAGTAAAAATGTACGAACCAAGAGCTGAGATGATTTGTAACTTAGTTCGTGCTTTGCTCTACACCTCATATTGTTCTTACAGCTTTACTACAAATTATATGGATTGAGCATATGCAAGCAGTGGAACACTATCCTAGGCCTAGTTTTCACGGATCCTTTCACAGACCTGTGATGCTGGTGAGGTCTGAGACGTGGTTCTGAACACAGCTTTTAACGATGAAGGCTGGAAGTTACAGTTCAAGACAGCACCTATTGTTCTTGTGCACCTCTAACAAGCTGCTATATATCTGGCAGGAAAAAATGAAAAACCTTGAAGACACGAACTAAGAAGCACGGTTTACGGTAGACTTAAAGAGTCAGAAACAACTACAAGTTCACCCAATTGAGAGCTAATTGACAGAGGGGTGTCGCTTCTCTTCTACGGCAGGCCATTTATCCTTCAAGCGCTTCGCAAGAGATACTAAGTCGATAAATCCCTCGTAGTTATAAACCTTTGACCCTGCTTTGACGAGCTCCATCTGCTGCTTTAAAGGTAATGTCGAGAACAAACACCTCACATCGTGATTAAGAACAGCTGCCTCAGTAAAAGACAGCTTCTTAAGCAGATAATGCCAATTCTGCAGGAGTGCAACTCGCTCTGGTGTCTTCAATAACAATTTTCCAGCAGCCACCTTCCGATACATCAGGAAAACAACTCTCCCCAATTTCAGTGCCGCATTCCTGGCATCAAACTGCTCTTTATAACGTTCGTTATAAGCCCTTTCATTTTCATAGCCGTGTCTACAGGGAGGGGGTTTCTCAATTGCAAGTATTTTGGGAAATACATGTAGATGCACAAAGCACTGCACCACTTCCTCAGCCACTTTCGCTGCCAGCAATGTCTCCAATATCCAACAGATTGCCAAAACCTTATCTGTAAACCTAGGGACCGAAGAAAATGTCTTCCCATCACATTCTTGTCCAAAATTGACAAGCATGTCCTTCGTCTCTCTGCTAACAATCATGACCACATTCCTCGAGACTTGGAAATGTGCAGGTCGTCCAGTACTCGGTCCATTGTCTGGTGCACTATCAAGTAACATTTTTTCGATGAAAACCCGATTCGAAGAGAAGCTGCCGCAACCGCAATCCAAAGCAGTTCGGAAACACTGCTCCATCACATCGCAGAATTGCTTGTGACAGTCATCATCGCTCTTGTCCATCCCTAACCGGACAACCAAATCACCCGCCTGCTTGCGAGGGAAATCTGGGGATGCCGAATACAGCCTGATCATCTCCTCATCTGTTTCCGACCAAACTTTTGACGATAAGTAAAGGCAAACGGAATCCATCAACTCCGTAAACTCAATCTGAGACGCCACTTTGAGGAGTCTGAGACTGTATTTCACATTCTTGAAGTCCTTGCGAGACGGCAGTGTGTACATGCGGGAAAAGCAGTCTGTATAACACTTAATGTCTGTTACCGTCTCAAGAAAAAACGTTGAATCCGACATCGTCCATCGGTCCGTCAAGCATGTCTCAAAGTACTTGCTACATCTGCTCAATCGGTCGGAATGAACCTTCAACACTGTTAAAATTTCACTATACTTCTGAGTTTCTTCGCTCGATTTCCGGTTGATTTCATTCGGTACCAAGCAGATAGTAACATCGTGACACTTTCTCCCAAGTCCTCCACACCACACGATAGGCATCTGTGGCTCTGTGAGCGGAAGTATCTGTTTACCAACCTTGATACTGTTAGGCTCTCCTTGTAGCGGGTTGTTCACAACCTCAAGAGCGAATTCTTGTGGCTCATCCATCAGATCCAGGTCTTGTTTAATGCGCCGAACCTTGAGACACAGTTGTGAAGGGATATCACATGTGCTCGGGGTATTGCAACGCTCTGTCTACTAAACGTACTAGAATAAATGCCACACTCCAACTGACAGAGACTGCTAGTAATAACTGATGATCAATTGATAGAGCGAGAGGGCACTGACACAAAGGGCAATGACATAATCACTTACTTTCTCTCTGCTTTGTGTGACAATACAGAAACTACTCACTCGATACAACCTGCTACAAGTCATTGAAATGGCAAAATAAGAGCCCCTTCCATCAAATACCAGGACACCGAGACACTGCGGATCGGAGCACCCAAATATCATATTTCCCTTCAAAGTATCTCTCACCTTGATGCTTCATTAGTACCATTATTTAGATAGTAATTACTGAGGCAGCTGCAACGGTTCGCATTCGACAGCCTGAGATTCAGCAACTCAAATGCGGTGGAACTTTCATGGACGCTTGACAAACCAATAACTTCTCCTATTCGGGCAGAATTCAGAACGACTTCTTTCACTCATATACGTTATTCAACTTCACGCAAGAATTCTAAAGAAACTGGAGCAAATTATCCAAATCAGTCGAGAAAGAGTTATGATGTACCAACTAATTTGAGAAAGATCTAAATTCTAGTGTGCCATTTAATGCTCAAACAGCAAGAGCCAATCTTCAAGACTCATATATTATTCCAACACTTGATAGCTCATTCCGTCGCTATGCGCTAATTCTGCTTCGTCATTATGCTAACCAGCTTTGCTAAACCTAAGTTCACAGCTATGAGAGATATAACAACGCTGCAAGAGAGCCGTTGATAATGGCACATCATATAGTTCACGTTTATTCAAGAGCACAAATCATACGTCACAGACTTTGAGTTGCAAGGCATTCAACAGATCAATGAAAAAGGTGCACTCTTCAAGTTGTAAATCCATGAAAATTCTTACGTATTCTTACACCAGTATCCTACTCCAATAGAGAGCATGATGGCGGTGGAGATAACATAATTCATTTCCCCAACAGACCACGTCTGTTTCAAGAGCTTTACAAGCTAATGTGTGTGAATGTACGAGACAATTCTTGTTGCTTGTCCATCAGCCAAGCTTCCATGCTACGATACTCGCTAACACTCTTGAAGTAGACGAATTGAACTCACCTGCCGATCGAACGCCAAATTCTCCGAAAGAAACAGCCGCACAACTTGACACCAACAGAAGCGCCGGAGTAATCTCAGACCTCACTACCTCACAAGAGCAGTTCATCTCAGCTCACTCGCATCACTTCCGCCGATTGAGCTTCTGCAAAGCAGCAGTCGCACTTGTTGCGCTCCAGACTCCGGCGGCAGATCCCACTGCATATGTCATTTTGTGGCAGTGTGAAATCTCTTGAATATTGGTTATCATTTCACAGTCGTGTTGATCATGGCCATGAGTCCCTGTCAATATGGGTAGAACCATTCCGCAGTCGTGTTGAGCCTCGCCTCTTCTCCTTCGCTTGCATCCTTGTTGAAGAGCTGCTGTTGTACTATGACAGGTACTCTGTCCAAGCCGCCTGAGTTTTCATATACAGAAAATAGTGCACTTGCACCATGTTTTACATCATTCAATCGAAGTAAAAGCCAAGTTGATGGTGAAGCAGGGCAAAGCAGTACAAACCTACATGAATAACTGTAAGTAGAGTTGACGTTACAGTTTATGTTGAGTACGCCCCACAAAGCAAATGTCGCTGTAAGAGTACTGCTGTGAGGTAAGCACCCAAGTGCACAAGGCGTTCTAACTTCTAACTGATTACCGTTGATTCTAAGTTTTGTGAAGTGATGCGCATGCCCGGCTCGGTTGTCACTTTTGTGAGAGCAGATGTTCTTCTGTGACATGGACTGATCAGTCTTGCGAATTTGCAGTGTGCAATTTTGTTTTGTCTTCTTGCATTTGTTAGGGTCTGCTGTTTTCACAGTGGGCTGAGGTTTTGTTCCACTTCACGCATGCAGGCCTGGCATGAATAGCCTTTCATCAATGAGAGGATAAACCATTCTTTCAAATGCAAGCCGATAAGAACTGTATTAAGTTGATTCCGAGGAAGCCATCGAAAGAAGAGTAGATTTGCCTCCGAGTGTTCCGCCCCTTGGCCGTCCATGCAATGCATCCTGTGACTGTGGGCTAAAACATTTCAAAGGACTAATTCACTCGCGCGGGAAGTGACAGAAGGAGTAACTACTGTGTTGGGAGCGGCAGAGCAGAGGTACGAGACGCTTCGGAACAAATTTCGCTGAGGTATGGGCACACATGCACTTGAGTGGTTGATCTGTGGTGTTTCTGTTGAGCTACGATGTTATTGCGGCGCTTCCTATGATTGCTTTGGTTAAAGATTAGTCTGACCCTCTGTTGGATTTCTTAAGTTTGTTATGGATTGGGCTGTGTAGCGGTTTAGAGGAATCGGATGTCGCTCAATTGTGCGGAAGGAGTGTTGTAGAGGTTTTGTGTAGTGCTGCTTGAATTGGGTAAGTGCCTCCTGAGCTCACCTTGAGTAGGACTTTGCTCCCCAATTCACGAGTTCTGGAATTGCTTACCTATTGTCCAATTCCTCAATGAGTAATGGAGGACGCTGCTCCGTGTCCTGCAAGGGAAGATGAGAGTGTAGGGTTTTGTCATGCATGTGCTTGCGTTGTTTCTTTGATCGCTAGATGCAAAGCAGTTTGGCTCAATCAGCACAATAAGAATAGGTGTTCAAGGGTTTCTCCTGAAGGGTGGTTTAGCTGAGGCGGTGTTTGAGCTTTCAGCAATGGCTCATTTTAGCGCTTGGTTTTAGGGTGTGGAATTTTACTGTTCCAGTGGATCTGTGGCAGGATTGTGTTCAGTGAGTGAGTTGTGTGCTTTGGAAGCGACAGAAAGATAAAGTAAGTACTGCCTGTTTTTCTTGTTATTAGTTCGTTGCTTCTTGGTCATCAGTCTCTATGAGCACTCTGTTCCATAGTTGTGTAGCCTTTGTTTTGGGTCAGCTGACATAGCATTGTAACGTCGCGACCGGATTCCCTGGCTCATGATTGAAATTGTCTCTCAAGGTTTGGCAACATTGAACAAGACCTAGAGCCGGGCCTAGAGCTGATGGATGAGCAACAAGAACTCTCCCTTGCAGTTGTGAACAACCCCCTGAAGGCGACACCAGGAAGACCTATGAAGGATGGGAAACAGATTCTCCAGCTCATTGAGCAGCAAACCCCGATTGTGTGGTGTGGGGGCCTGGGGGTCCAGTCTCACGATGTTACTATCTGCTTGGTACCGAATGGTTTCAACTGGCAAACGAACGAAGACACCGAGCATTACAGAGAAATCCTTGCAGTGTTGAAGGTTCATTCCGATCGATTGAGCAGATGCAGCAAGTACTTCGAGACATGCCTGACGGACCGATGGTCCAGGCAGTGTTCAACATTCGTTCTTGAGACGGTCACAGACACTGATTGCTACACGGACTGCTTTTGTCGCATGTACGCACTGCCATCCCACAAGGACTTCAAGGATGTCAAGCACAGTCTTGGTCTACTTAAAGTAGCGTCGCAGATTCAGTTTCCGGAGTTGATGGATTCCGTTTGCCTTTACTTATCGTCAAAAGCTTGGTCGGATACAGATGAAGTGATGATCAGGCTGTATTCGGCTTGTCTGGATTTCCCTCGTAAGCATGCGGAAGATCTGATGCTGCGGTTGGGGATGGACGAGAGCAAAGAAGATCATCACAAGCAATTGTGTGATATGGTGGAGCGGTGTATCCGGACTGCTTTGGGTTACGACGGCAATTTCCAATCCCACCGGGCTCTAATCAAAGAAATGTTACCAAGCAGTGGACCGGGCAGTACACCAAGCGCAGATTCCAAGGTCACCAGGGATGTGATCACGATCGTAAGCAGAGTGGCGAAGGACATGCTTGTCAATTTTGGACAAGAATATGATGGGACGACATTTTCTTCGATCCCTAGGTTTGCAGATAAGATGTTGGCAATCTGTTGGATTTTGGAGACATTGCTGGCAGCGAAAGTGGCTGAGGAAGTGGTGCAGTGCTTTGTGCATCTACATGCATTTCCCAAAATACTTGCAATTGAGAGCCCTCCTCCCTGTAGACAACCTTATTATGAATCTGATATTAGGGCTCATAACGAACGCTATAAAGGCCAATTAGATGCCAGGAATGCGGCAGTGCCATTGGTAAATCTTGTTCTCGTGGTGTATCGGGAGGTGGCTGCTGGAAATTTGCTATTGAAAACACCTGGACGAGTTGCACTATTGGAGAACTGGTATTCGCTACTTGGACAGTTTCTGAGTAAGACTGATTTTGATCGAGCTTCAAAGGATCTGTTCTCGACTTTGCCCTTCAAGCAGCAGATGGAGCTCGTCAAATCACGGAAAGATAGTAACTACGAGGATTACATCAGCACAGACTCGCTTGTGAAGCTCTTGAAGAAGGAGTGGCCTACCACAGAAGTGATGAACGTTATATCCCCTCCTGTGGCAAGCTCATAAGTGCGACTCACAACAGTGGCAATTGGGAATTTAAACGACAGTTTTCATGCGTGGGTGAATTTGCTTCACTGATACCAGACATGGCTGTACTACACCAGGGATACATTCTTAAACGTTGCAGGAGTTTTGTGTTGTTTGTTTAAGTACTATTGAATTGTGCTGATGCGCACCCTTCATACATGTACTCTATACAGAGGGCTATGTTCAGACGATTCACATTTTTGTACCCAAAAAAAAAACCTTCGAACTCTTACCAAGCCGAAGTTGATAACTGATTTTGAAATTCTGCTCAACTGGCACGTACATATCTTGTTTGATCTATCATTTTACAACCAGAGTTGAATGTGTGTAATATCTATAGGCTATGTACAAGCAATTGTTGCAAGCACTGAGAATTATGAGAACTTCTTCACGCTCTTGTCTGTGACTGTTTGAATCTCAGCAGATTGAATGATCCTTTTCCTCTAAGCTCTGACAGATATATTTAAATACTTGAATGGTAACATAAAACACATTCACATTCAACTTGCACATCAGTAGTACAAATGGAGAAGAAGAATGGTAAAATGTAGAAAAAGATTTATGTATTCCTAAAAAGCCATCTCAAATATTATTGCCGACCAATTTGGTACTCAAGGAGTTATTAAAGGAGTTCAATTATCTCGTTCCCTTTAGAAGCATTTACAATCAAACTGTTCACCAAACAAGATGGATTGGGCCACATTACACAACGTCTGTACAAACAATGAACTCATGGTCCAAATGTCTAGCAGGGCAATATTTGCATTACTCCTAGACTTTGAGGTGCATCTGTCTAAATACAGTGTCACACTGAATCTTGATACAGCACCACTCGCCAGAACAAACGACGAAGTGAAGGATCAACAACTTGCCTCTGAATATGCGGTTCCATAGTGATACAGTATTCACAGACTGGTAAACGGGGCAATGAACGTCGTCCAATGTTGCGATGGATATTCCATACAATGAATTGCAAAGAATATTCTAGAAGCACCAATTACCTGCCAAACACCACTGCCCATAACGAACCATTTGACAAACTCGAAAGGACGATGAACATGTTCACATCGAAACAGACCAGAAAGAGGAAGACATGCATCATTGGTGAAGCAATGCAACTTTCATTAAGAGCAGAAAGATTAAGGTATAAACTTGCTTGAAGAAAGATTTCCAGCCCGCATACTCAAATTTTAACCCCTAAAGCATCAACTCAACAGTTTTGGTATGATTTAGGGTCCGGTCAGGCTCCCTATGAGTCAAATTTTATCGGATGTGGCTGTAACTTTGGCACAACGTGGGAAATTGTCATATCTTTCTAACAAGACCAAATTTCACTTTCATCGGGCCCGTAGTTAAGAAATAAATCGTGTTTAAAGATCAAAATTCAATTCAGGGCAGCTCGGGCAGGTTTGTGGCCGATGCAAGTGGTGTACCAAATCTATGACAATCTACAGTGACTTCCAAATGATCCTTTCTGAAATCGTTTTACAATGTTTTTTAAACTTGATTTTGAAAAATCCAACCGTAGGATCTTGTTCAGAGCCATCAAATTAGTCTGCTTCCCAAATTTTGTTAATTTTGACCGTACGGATCTTGAGATATATTCAGTCAAAGTTCCAAGTTCTATAAAAACTGTCAAACAGATCTACAGTGATTGGGTCACCTTCATCACCCATTTTTCCTTCGCCATTATCTCCTCCTAAACCACTATAAAATTCATATCTATTTCGGATTTGTTTATTTTTTAGATTTTTTTCCTCCACAATTTCTTTTCCATAGAAATGCACGTATACACCGTTCGGATTCCCAAAAATTGATGCTCTTCTTAGGCATTTGTAGTGTGGAAAAAGACCTAGTGTATATGCATTTCATTTGACTCCCGTCACTAGAAATGTGGTTTTCCAATGCTTCTCTGTGTTGTATTCTCTTCAATTTTTTTGAGCATACTCCCAACTCACTTTAGAATCCAAAACTGAAGAGCCTCCACCCATGCGATCTTCAAAAATGGACTGTTTTACTCTCCAAAGTGTGGCTGTCCCTGCCGGGCAGGACCAAAAAAAACTTTTCACTCAAGTTCAAACCTTATGATCTTCCAATCGGTGAGGAGTTACAGTCTAAAATTTTGTGTACACATACATGTACAAGTTAGGTACTAGTTCCTACGGTTCGATTCTTCTAATTACGTTTAAATTTTCATAATTCTACCTTGCACTAAAACAGGGCAGATTTGAGGCAGAATTTGGGATTTTATGGCCAAATGCTTTAGGGGTTAATCTACTAGAATCATGAGTGATCAAGCCAAGGTCCGGCCAAGTTGGCACACGCAGCTCCTCGAGGAACAGTGTCACTAGAAAACAAACATATGTCACTTGAATAGGTTTGTTTTCTAACAGACCAAACATATTTAGTAAAATATATCTTAAAAGTGTACTTGAAAGAAATTAATGATTCAATACCTAGAAATGATCATGTTCTACAAAAAAAAATGTTAAATTTTTTTTTTAAACATAAGTGACAAAATATGTGACTTTACAACTTTGATGGAAAATTATTATAAAACATGAAAATGCAAAACATAATGATTAGAAATTATCTAATATGATTAAAATCGGGTTGGAGAATAGTGAGTGCATAACCATTTTCAACAATGAACCCGTGGTCCAAATTTTAGTTAGTCATGGAAACAAACTCTAAACAGAATACTCAAAGAGGAAATTGGTAAAGAGAAAACATTTTTTTTTTTTTTAAACATATAAATATTCTAAAACGGCAATAATATCAATTTCAGTTTATCCTTTCCTCCACTCCACCCACTCCTACTTGGAAATCTGTGTATAACTACAGTGGTACAAATAAAGGTACCAGAATTTTCAAAGTTTGATTATTCATACAGTACTTTTGGAGCAAAGGTCGACCTTCGAATCAATGACACATGAACATGAAAGAAAATTGCAAATTTGCAATCGATTGATTCTGGTCATCTGAACAGCACAATGGTACCGCAAAGTTGTGTCTTTGATCTGCAACCTCACAGAGTTGGCACGAGTCTTACGGTCGACAGTGGAAAGCAGGGTATCTGCAGAATGATGGGTATACAGTAGTAAGTACTACCATATGTTCATTGTATTATTTTGCATTGTAGTGTAGTTCTTTAAATTAACCTGGAACTCCTGGAATTAAAAATGCCGCCGACCCACAATTGATCACGTCATCGTTCACTGAACCTTACTCTCTATTCAGTCACTCACCATGAATTCAAGGATATATCATAGATGAGCCCAAGGTAAAAGCACATATTACCTCCAACTTAACCCTTGGAACCAACGAGATTGTGGTCAATTTGACTTTGGTCAGGCTCCTAGTTACTAAATATAGATCAAGTGAAGTTGAAACTTTTTGTAGATCATAGAATTTTTCCATACCTTTCCAACAAGATCATTCATGTTTCAAAATTCTTCATAGTTAGGAGATATTTGCAATCAAAGTTTGAAAACACTATTAGGGCATGCTGAAATCTACCCAAAACTACAATATATGCTCATTTATCCTCAAACTCTACCCAAATTAATTAGATCTAGAAACTTCAAAAATTCCCCAATAATTGAGATTTTACTTTTTTCAAGTTTTATTTTTTGTACATGTAAATAATAATTTGAAGGCATAATATCACCACTCGGATTTTTCATCCAATATTTCTCCATATGGCTTTCTTACTATCAAAGACCAGCCTTTGTATTTGAATTTCAGCATACATCTATGTAAAAAACAAGCATTTTTTTAGATATTATAGGTTATATGAAGGTGAAAAGTGCATGGACATATTCCTAACCCACCTAGGAAGAAGAACTTGAAGAGCCTCAAGTCATGTTTATTTTTTAAATTGATTTTTTTGGCTCATGAAACACTTCAAACCATTTTGCAACAAGGGAAAAAAAAACTTTTTTCGTAACTTTGAACATTATGATCTCCCAAACAATAAAGAGTTTGAATCTAACATTTGGGATACATATAAATGTACAAGTAAGGTACTAGATTCTACAATTATTTCCCCCACAATACATCAAAACTTGAAAACTTACACATTGTATTGAAAAAGGCCAGTTCTTAGGGTTTCTGGTAGTTTTCAGGCCTTCTAACATTTGGGGTTAAGATGGTATAGACTAAAAATACTCATCTAACTCTTTGTAGAACCCTAAATGGGCTCTAGCAAAACATCACAACTTGGAGGACGGATTCTCCGGACCAAATTTGGCTTGTAGAACCAGAATTTGCCTAAAAATTTCTAAAAAAGGTTGTAGGACCTTGAATTTGTGATTCTGGAGTTCTACATGTTGTGCTCAAAATAGTGTTTTACATTCTAAAAAAGGATTCTTAGTAAGAGTTCAATGGGTATACAATATAGATTAGTGTCATCCACTTAAGATTGTTCACTCAGTAGTGCCAAGCCATTACATTTCTCACATGTGCTTTGATGAGTCTACAAGGGATTGAACGTGGATTCATTATATGAGATAAATGTTCTTTCCAATCAACAATGAGCTCATAGCTTGGCGTCCAAACTTCCGCATAAAACAGCCTTATACCAATTAATCCTTATTTGAATAGATTGTATTTGTTACTTGTTATATATGGCTATAGTGTCTACTCTTGAAATGAGGAGGTAGAGGTGGTAATTCTTTACTTCTATTTCTTTGTCCCGTGAACACAAGTCAAGGAGTGGAACAAACAAACGCTTCATTCAAGCATGTCTTCTTCGAAGACTCGAGTTTCTCTTCTTTTTGGAGTGGTAATAGACATGGTCCATGCATTAGGTGAAATTTGAGGTCACAAAAAGGCCCTCTAAGACAGCCTGTGTAACGTAAACTGGCTGCCCAAAGGCCCTCTACTCCTGACAGCAGGTGCCTGAAATGTTGCCCGCAGAGTTATGAAGAGAGCTCACTAGCGCTGACATGGCTGGGGTTGAATGGTTGAATATTTAGGCTGTGCTAAAGGGTAACTCCTTCCTTTAATGCGAAGCCAGAAATCCCTACTGACATGAGCAGTAGGGCTCGGGATGTGTGCACAGCAGCAGCAGCGCTTGCGTTCAGTGCTGACACTGTTGCAAATCAGCCCACACGCGCTTTCTCGAGGTGATTTGTTTGAATCCCCGCGCCCGCAACGCTAGCACCACGGTGGCACCATTGGTGCCACCGTCAAAAGTGCACGGGCACCCCCTTTTTTTTTCTCACGTGCAAATCCCAAAGGCCCTTTCGTGACCTCATTTTTCTCCTAATGGGTTCATATCACTTGAATGGAACTTATGTGATTTTGCAAATATTAAATGGTGATTGTTGGTTGGATGGATAATGGATTGGCCTAGTAGTGTTTTTAAAGGAGGTTTGTATAAATTCATAACTAAATAAAGTTTTGTTCTAAAATCACGAATTTAATTGCATTTTTTCTTTAGACCTTAAATTTAAAAAATTAAATTTATGAAGTAATTTCAACAAGGCTTTTATGTGAATGGAATTCTTATCTTAGAGGTAATAAAAGAATCTCCTTAAATAGTAATGCTACTAAAGATACATTTTTCTATAGAAATTAAATTAAGTTTATGCAAAATGCAACTCTTGATTTTTAATAAATGCAACTATAACAGCATACATGGCAATTTATTCTACTTTAAAGTTTATTCATTTTTTATATCCTTTGATGTAGATGATCCACAAAGTAAATAAATAGTGTACTTTGTAGCAACGAAAGATACAATGGTTGATTGTTCCAAATCCACCATCCACCATAGAACTCTTCTTTCCACTTGCTCTAAAACCACCAAAACATTATAACAAATCTCACTTGTAACAATGCCTTTCCTTTTGCCATATTTTGCTTCTTGGTCACTTCCTTCTTATTCACCTCCTTCTTCGATATTCTCTACAATATGAAGTTGATGGCTTTGAGTTTGTTCATGAGCAAAAACTAGAAACAACAAGGTTTAAACCTAAGAACAAAAGGAACTAGGGAATTAAGAATCGATTAAAAATTACTTTGTACTTTAGAATCTTGTACAACTTAACAAACTTAAATTACAAACTGTAAATTTTTACAATCCTTACGAAATCAAGTTTCACCACCAAAAATAGACCAGAATGCTTAAGTTGGTGGTTTGGTGGTCTTAGGATAAGTCAACCTTACTCTCCTGTACCACACCTAGACTGCCGGTACTCTACTGTCCTACACCTAGCAAGGACCAAAGGAATTTTTTGGTCAGACTATTTTAAAGAAAGGCAAAGGCATCCATCCGCCTTCATCAAGCACTCTGTAAAGAACTTCCAAAATGGGAAAAAATAAAATGATCAGCTTCATGTGCGTCAATTCTTAAGGTATATAAGTTGGTGGTGAACTTCCTCAAGCAGTCTACCCTTGTACCTTGTGAATGTTGTGACTTCGAGGCTGCTGTACTGCAAGAGCGATTCTAGATCTTATTGGGTGGCTATCTGTCAGAGAACTTGGACGAAGGGCGGATGCAGTGGCCTACTAATTGGAAGTTGAAGTGCATGCAGTATCTGATCTAGGTCCTTCTCAAAACATACTGACTCTTGACTTGGAAGCAGAAATCTACCTGCAAATTTGAAGAGTTTTCACGGAGACGTACTTCCGGTCTAGAAATCATCTGTATATGTAGTGGATTTTGTTACCTCTCGAAGTTGGTGCTAGATTAGAGCATTTTGTTATATCTTGCATAGCCTGGTACTTCAAGGTCGCATCAAAGTCTAGTCATGATGGTTCAAGAGGTCACTAGCTAGACCTGGTTGCTTGAAAATCTGCTGAAAGATTTTGAGTTAGTTTAATCAGGAGCAAAGATTGTATTGACCCAGCATATCATGTCCGAGGTTTTAAGATGATCATGAAGGTGATGAGAGGTTCAGCAGTTTCTCATGTATTTATTCTCTGAACAACTGAAGATTCAGCTCCTGCTATGTGCACCTGATTTCTAAAGTATTTCTGAGCGCTGAAGAGAACTGACCAGGCTTGATCGGTTTACATTCATCTGCGATATTCGCTAGTAATTCAAGGCCAGTGTGATAGCTACTTGGCTCGTTTCCAATGGAACAAACTCTTTCAAGCCCCACTTCGATCTCCCGCGCGAAGTATCGAACTGGCTCTCGTAAATCATTCAAAAAGATATTGACCTTCAATGAAATGAAAAAGGAGTATGTTGCTTTGATGGGGAAAGTGGACGTCGATGCTCAGCTACTGCGTGAACTCGTTCAAAGCGTGCACGATGGTCCACTGGATGATGCCAAACGCAAGCTGGAGAAACTGCTGGGCTCGTACCAAAAGGAGTATAAAATTCCATCTGTGTTAATCCGTGCGAAAGTTTACAGTCGGTTGATTGCAGTCGCTCTCGGTCTCGAACCTGAGAATATCATAAAAGCCGAAGACCAGAAATCTGAGCTGTCCTTTGATATTTCAATCAGGTTGTCTGAAATTATGGAAAGTTGGGTTTACGATGATGGATCGCATGAAGTGCTCAGCTATCTACTGAAGGTACTGGAGGAAGATGACGATGTTATGACAGTTATCTTCTGTGATTTGGAGGAATTCAAAATGTACGAAGTGCCATACTTTGAAGGATGTAATCTAAAAGACGTTGAACAGATTTGTAACCTCTGGCTGTCGTCGGAGGTGCTCGAGAGTTTCTACTTCGATCGTCTCATTGACCCCATTGTTAACAAGGTGAAGCAGGTTAATAAAATCACGGATGAAGACTTCATCGAGGCGAAGCTGAAGATTTGTGGGCTCTTGCAGCAACGTCGGGTGAAGGCTGGAGCTCGTCTGTTCTGGTTGCTTACGAAATACAGTTCAGACAACGACAACGACATGGTTGACAAACTAGTGACAGAAATTTTCAACATCAAGGTAATATTTGACGACGACGACGACGATGAAACCGGCGGCGAGGACGAGGGCGAAGACGAAAGTGACGACGAAGACGAAGACGAAGAGAACCAGGACGGCAAAGTCGAAGACGAAGACAAAGGCAACGATCAAGCGAACCAAGACAACAAAGACGAAGACGAAGAAGAAGAGGAAGACGAACACGTACACTTGGATTTCTTGGATTATTTTCTTGAAGCTTGGTATTGTTATTGGTATCCTCTTGACTTATTGGATTACAATAACACCGACCGTGTCCCTGATGGCCATGGGGACTTGATTTGTGTTGGTCAGGCCATTTCAAGCCCTATTCACCCTGACTGTAATCTCCTGTGTTGGGCAGCACGGCGTAATTATGACGACTTGATACGGTGTGTGATGAAGACATACAAGCCAGTACCCAGGGATGTGCATCCTTGGAAACATTATAAAGTATCATACATGTGGAAGTTTGCTCTTTGGTGTGCGGTACGCCAAGGGAAATGTTCGGAAACGATTAATGAGCTCAACAATGCAGAATGGACCAAAACTATTGATTTGAATGATTATCCCGGTGGGTGGTTGCCGCCTTTGCATTTGGTTGCTCTTCTTGGTGATTGGGAGACAGCGGACGCTTTAGGAGATTGCTTCGATTTGAAGTTGTGCGCCAACAAGAGAGATTACTTGGGTAGAACCCCATTGGATTATGCCATGCAGTTCCAAACGGATTCATCCTACCAGAAGCTCAAGTATCTCTTCGGTGAACTGTTGACGAAACTCAAGAATTATAGGACACCAAAGAACGACATCAAGGAAACACCAAAGGAAGTTGAGGGTTGTGAAGCAAAGAACAACGTCATTAAAGAAACACCAGAGGAAGTCGAGGATACTGAAGCATCATTGGAGAAATATGATAAACCATGTCACAAGGATGTGGTTCTAAAATTATTGTCTGTGGATACTGTGAGAGAGCGTCTCAAAGAACTCTATGACATGTATATGGACCAGGCCAACACTGTCCTCATCGGAGCAGCTCTTATTGCAAGTGTCACTTTTGCTGGATGGTTGCAACCTCCTCTGGGTTACAAAGACTACTTCCAGTTTACAAGATCCGGTCCTTCAGTTCCCGATGGAAGTACATATTACGAATCCTATGTCGCCATTGAAGGTCATGTTGGCATTGAAGCATTTGTTGTGTTCAATACTTTATCCTTCTTTTTGGCAATCGCAACCATGCTGGTTGGAGCAGAGGCAACCTTATTTGTTCATGACAATGATGAAAGAACAAACGCCCTGATGAGAATGCGAAAATCGATCCAGTGGATGATCAGTTTCTTTGTCAGCTCAATGTTGTGCATCATGGCAGCATTTACTTGCGCTGGAATCACAATCTTACCTCCAATTCGAAGGCTTGAGTGGAGCATGATAGTATCTTTGGCGGTGGGCGGAGGCATTTGCATAATTCCTCTGGGTTGGATACTTTGGTCGTTAAACCAAAATCGTGTGCTCTCTTTTATTGAGACTTTTATACACAATACTGCAAAAGAACCAAAATTAGGCTCTTCCAGACACTTAGAAAATTCAAGTTTGTTTGACAATTCACTTATTGACTCAAAACAAGTGAAAATGATTAAATCTGAAATTGACAATCTGAAAGGGGAAAAGAAACAAAATGGTGCTATTGAAGGGGGAGAGAAGCAATGCAATGAAGGAATGGAGGAGCATGCTAACCCTCAGGTAGATGGTGGAGAAAAGAAACAAAATGGTGCAATTGAGGGGGGAGAGAAGCAATGCACTGAAGGAATGAAGGAGCATGTCAACCCTCAAGTAGATGGTAAGGAGCATCACTGTCCCTAGGAAGATGAAGAAGACAATGCCAACAAGAAGCTAGAAGAAATTATAGCATATCAATATTTGAGAAGGATGAAAGAGCATGAAGGCGTTCTAAGAAGAACTGTGTTCTATACCCTGAGACATGAAGCCCATACCAACTATCATGTAGGTGTTATATAGCTGATTTACTAGCAATAGTATGTAATTTTATTCTAAGATTATGCTAGGCATATTTGTTGAAGTACAAGACTTCATGTCATCATGCAGATGATCCATGAAAAAGGCTGTAAATGCTGGATTTTATATTTAATTTTTTATACTTGGATTGTATATTTATGTTGTTTTTCAACAATAATCATCATATATTTCGGTGAGATATATTATACTGTATAAATGTTCTTGGACTAAGAGTATCAATCTCTTACTTAAAGAACTAGAAAGCTTGGCAAAACAACATTCTTTACCGAAAATTAGACAAAGTTACACTGCATAGAACAAAATGAGTACTATCCTCACACCATTCCATAAAGGGTACTAAGTCAGCTTGATAAGGAGGAGCATAAGGTGTACTAAGGTATACACACCCATGAAGGTGAATGAACCCATGACTGATATGTAGGCTTCCCATGACAGATAAGTAGCCAAAAATTTGATGAACAGTAGATTTAGAATGCATCCTCTGATAGAATGCCTCTGTGAGTGTGACGGAATCAAGAAGTCAGATGTTTGTTCACTAATCTGAGTATTGTCGGCCATTGGTACACCTATATGTCGGTTGTGTGTAAACCTAACTTTTGAAAAAAAAAAATTGTAGTAATTTGAATTTTACTGAATTAATTTTGGAAAAATGCTGAGTCTTCATGAACCTTATTATACTACGCACGAAAAATAACTCCTCAATGAAAACCCGAGATTTACTATGCTGAAATGCTTAAGTTATCGGTCATAGGTGTGTATACCTTGGGGGAGCACAAGGTGTACTAAAAAGTATTGGTTGTGATCACCAACAGTGGGACATAAAACGTCTTGCATTAAAGAAATCAGCTCACAAAAGACAGAACAGAGACAAAGTTAGACAGAGGTAACAACTAATTCCGCTCTAAAACCAAAAAGACGAGTCTTGAACAGAAACTTTCCAAGCATGAAAGACATCACAGAATTATCGAGGGCGTGTAAAATGATCCGGACAATGAAACCGAAAATGTGTTCTTACAGAGAAAATGGGATGCATTACAAGCTCAGCAAACAAGCTAAACAGGTCTTCGTGTACCCTAAACCTGTCTCATCGACCGGCGCAGGTCTATCACATTCCTTAAGCTTATATTGCACCCAATGCACGAAGGCAATGAGCCACCTCTCTACTTGATCTTCTTCTTGGGGCGGAGCTGGTTGCTGTGTCCACACTTCTTCTTTCTGCAGTTAACAGCTCGGGGGTGTAGGCGAGCGTAGCACCTTCACATCCACAGAGAATTCAAAAGAATCAGACACATATCACTCCCATGCAGAGCACCCGATTGCGAAACTATGAACCTAATAACTGCTCAGCCCAATAATAGAGCTGATAGCAACAGCTTTCAAGTGCGACCCTAAATGGTAAATTCAAACAACCCCTAACACCACAAAAATCATGCAAATGTCAGTGAAAGCACACAGCATAGACTGTCTTCATACCATATATAAAAGAACTGATTCCTCCAAATTAAAACTAGAACAGTATCAAGCTTCCCAAAATCATTACAAGAAGACCTACATTCGAAAAAGACCTCCATTCCAAGCACACCCAGAAACCCTAAGAATTCAGCAAACCCTAAATGCGCGAAACACTCACTTCCGGCAGATCATCTTCTCCTGGTTGTACTTGCGAGCCAAGGCCATCAACGAGGGCTCAATGATACCGCCCCGAAGACGCAGCACCAAGTGCAGGGTGGACTCCTTCTGGATGTTGTAGTCCGCGAGGGTGCGGCCATCCTCGAGCTGCTTGCCGGCGAAGATGAGACGCTGCTGGTCGGGCGGGATGCCCTCCTTGTCCTGGATCTTGGTCTTGACATTGTCGATAGTGTCGGAGCTCTCGACCTCGAGCGTGATGGTCTTGCCCGTCAGGGTCTTGACGAAGATCTGCATGGTGACGGACGCTCGGAGACACACCGCGACAAATACAACAGAGCGAGAAAGAGAGCGTCTCCAACGCCACTCTCCCCCACTTGAAGCTCGCTTAGGGTTTCCCCCGCCCTGGACTGGGTCTCCCGATTGAGAACCGGATGCGCCTTGTTGACATCCTGATCGTTTCAATATTGAGAAGGCGGACCCTCCATATTTGAGAACCCAATCCCTCAATTGCTATTTGTTTGTTTCCTTCCCTCACTCGACTAGCTTCCGCTATTGTGTGAACTGACGTATAAGGTAGGAACACCTTAAATCGACAAGTACCTTATTTTGACTCCTATAATTTCGCCTCAAAAGTGATTGGAAATGAACCTAAACTTGACCACAATTTCACTAAGACTAATGAGATGGAAGCATTGACAAGTTTTGTCGAGGTATTTCTTCTCCTTTTTTTGTGTAAGTCTACATTTGTGATTAGGTGTCGACAACCTCCATACTTCAAAAATTCGTGTAAAATTGCACATGTGTTCGAAAAATTTTGATTCCAAGAACCAATACTTTGTCTCCAATTTGCTAAGACATTCATTGTTTCACTTCATGCTCTTTGCACTCCTTGATTATCAATTCCCTTATTCTTTCGGTTTGAGGTGTTACTACCTCATTATACGAGGGCCACATTGAGGTTGTTCACACTTCCTACCAGTACGCATAGGGAGTGTCGAAAATGGACAGAAATAGCTCCTTATAGAACTCTCTATGCAGTCACTCATCACTTCTCTTACATCCATCTCAACTTTTCAGAGTCTTGAGTTTTCTAAGTAGGGAAGCAGGTTGATGCGTTAGCCAAACTAGTGGAGTAAGTGCAAGTAAAAACTGTGTTGGATGAAGTTTGTGGCTTATTTCACTTAATAGCTATGGTTTCTAACTCGGTCTGAATATATAATCCGGTAATGTTGTAAATAAAATGCTTTAACTGTTTTGTGGTGTAATTGGATACTTTAAGGCAAAGCTACAAGATTATTAGCAACAAGATTCTTCACGCATATTGCTCCAATTTTGAGCTTCATATGTATGCCTTAAACGCAGCATGTACGTCACATACTTAAAGAGATATTGCTAAAATGAGTATATTTGATCATAAGATGCCTAGGCCTTTCTTTTATGTGTTTGTCATATAATTGATAGCAACAGAAGTCCATCAAATTTTGATATTGGAAATCGGTTGTACATTTTTTCCATTGTATTTGAGTTTGAAAGTGTCCTTTTGATATCAACTTATCATTCAAATGACAAGTTGTTAACCCTTTTATTCTTTAGATATTTAATTTATATTAGCTAAATGTTATTCTTATACATATGAAAATGATATTATCTTGGTACTTGTGTGTTCAAATGACATAAAAACAAAATTAAATAACAATAGTCAAAATGACATAAAAGTAATACCAATACAATATCAAGATAGGACCAAAATGACATGAAAATGACATTTGATAAAATAGTGATAGTATGGCACAAAAAGTATATGAACATGATTATAATGAAAATGAAATTAAGTTGAGATCAAAATGATACTACAATGACATGTAACGAAATTATATTAAAGTAAAATTTTATTGACATTGCATTGACATAAGTATAACATCAAAATAACATAAGTTAAAATAATATCAAGAAGACACCAATATGACATGAACTTGACAATGGTTAAATTGACATAAAAAATAATATCAAAATAACATGTACCAAAATGATATCAAGACAACATAAAATGAATATTAATTTGACATTTTACAAACTTGATATCATTAAATTATGTGTAAAAATAACATTAAGCTAATAATAGCTCAATATGTGAAAAATAGATGGGTTGACAACTTATCATTTTAATGTTAAAATGATATGAAAATGACACTTTCAAATTGTGGTGATGTGGTTGTACAGTATGCAAAATCATAGCCATCGAAGGCAAATATGTAAGAACTGGAAGTACAAAAGAAGCAGTTGATGGATGTATTTTACAATGTACTTATTTTATTCCTCTGAAATGAAAAAATATAAATTTTTAATCAAATGACATTTATTTAAAGTTGACTGCTATTTTAGTAATCAGACAAAAAATTTATTTTAGTACATAATGTTTTCTCATCCATTCTTGAAATAATGCTTCCTTTTGAATTTTATCCATCCTTTTAGACTGTTACTTTGTTGTTGTTGGAACAGCTTTATCTGGTTTTAAACTATTAGGTTTATCATCAATTTCGTCATTCTTTCCTACGTCTTCAGTACCAATACAAAAATTATATAATATACAACAAGTTGTAATAATAATTGGAGCATATTTTAAATCACAATTCAAATTTTTAAGAATTGACCATTTGTTTTGAAGTACACCAAAAGCGATTTTTATCCTTGTTCTTCCACCTCTCCAGCTAGAATCAAATTTGTTTTGTTGGTTTTTGCAAGTACTTTTGCTCGTGTAATACTTCAATAATCCTACGCAAATGGGATATGCGGAGTAAGTCAATAAATAGAGTTGTACAACTGTTCTAAACTTTTCATCAAGCTGAAATTGAGATTAGTTAGATAGTTCATCATTCTGCATCTTTTGCCAAATGGAAGACATCCTTAAATGTCCTGCATCATAACAGTGGCTTGAGGAGGCTACACATACATCCAAAAATTGCCGTTGATGATCACAAATTCTTTGCAAAAACACATAGTGAAAATGGTGTTGATTATAGTAATCATTGAGAACTTGTTGAAGTATTGGTTTTTTGCTCAACACAATATAAAAACCGTCAATCGTCCTCCACATATATATTTTTCATTTTTTCAAAATCATCTATAATTGTTTAT
The DNA here is from genome assembly GCA_014871385.1 of Ceratodon purpureus. NCBI lineage: Eukaryota > Viridiplantae > Streptophyta > Bryopsida > Pseudoditrichales > Ditrichaceae > Ceratodon > Ceratodon purpureus. The sequence goes on along the minus strand of CM026433.1, from coordinate 3,325,149 downwards.
AATTCTTGTCCTTCATGGATTTTAATATATTTTTATTATAAAAGTTATTCACTAGTACTTTACAAATCATATGCATGTATTTAGATAAAGTTCATGCATTAATTCCAAGAAAAGATCATGTTATACGGTCAAATCTACCAAAAGCAAGTCTATGAATTCTTACACCAAGTAGTTTTGTTATTATAATTGTATTGCTTCAACGTGTATCTTTTTTTTGCATCAAAGGTTTCAACATTTCCAACTGTTGTATAAATTGCAAGTGTGAAAACTTAAAGTCCCTCTTGTAATGTTGCTGCAAGAATTCATATGGTTACTTAGGTACCGACCTTGATAGACTTTATTCCATTGTCTTTGTAATAGCTCGATTATTTGGGTTCCAATATTGTCGAGGTGAAGAAACACTTGTCATGGCCATTGGTGTACTAAATATGACACAAAAAATACATAGTTTATTAATATTTTCTATACCTCAATTTTTAAGACCAACAATTTAATAAATTTATATTGCCACTTTTACTTTTCAAGCAATTTTACATTAAAAAAACCATTATAGTTTATGTTTAAATTAAGAATTAAAGCAAACCAAACTATGAGCACCAAATTTATTATATAAAATAAAAGTTAAATTCTAGATCAATTTTACTTTCTACTCCAATTTTATTTACAAAATAATTTAAATTCTAATTAAACCAAGTTTTTCTTTAGAAGAACACTTTTACTTTGTTAAACTATTTATGGAGTAAAAGGTTGAGTACACTTTAGATTTTTTTTTTTTTAAAATATTCACAACTTTCTTTTTTAAACCACTTTCTTTTACTACTACAAACTTATTACAGTCTTGATTCAATTGTCAAATCGAGGCCTAGATCCGACTATTCGATTGAAGCTTCGATCCAACTTTTAGATTAAGACTTTGATCCAACCGTAGAACTGGGATGTAGATCCCACGGTCGAATTGAAGCTTCAATTCAACCGTTGAATGTGATTTTTGAATCAACCGTTAAATCCAAACCTTGATCCAACGGTTGGATTAAAAATTCAATTCAATGGTTGAATTTGAATTGGATTCAATCGATGGATCACGATTTTACTTTTAAGAATCCAATTGTTGTATTTAAATTAATTTATAATATATATCTTTTATTCTTAAAAGCAAAAAACTACTCAGTATATTAATTTATGTGGACATTTATTTTTATATAGTTTTCTTGTTGTCTTGTATTTCTTTCTATTTGGGTTTAAGTGATATAATAATTTATTTTATTATTTGTTGAGTAAGATTTAAATTCTTTTAACAGAAAAGGGTGTAAGAATGTAAAGAATGATGGGGTGAGAACTTAGAGTAAAGTAAAAAAACATTAGAGTAAAGAGTAGAAGTAGATCACTGAAAGGTGGTTCAGAAGATAGAACACTAGGGGGACAAAAGTTTTGGCGATTTTGCATCTTAGTAGAAAAATAAGTCATGCATGCAATCTTCTTAATAAATGTACCAAGGGTGCAAAAATTGTCTCCTACCTGCCAGATTTGGAATGTAGGTTCTTTTATAGGTTGATTACATGTTTGCAAAGTCTCATGGCCTAGTAATTTTCTAAAATGATTTTATAGCTAATTTACCAACTAGTACCCTTTTTAATACTTTCAGCTCCTAATATTAACGTGAACTTTATACAATGAGGAAAATAGAGAAGTTAAATACCAATTGGTAAATTTCATTTACATTCTAATATTACTTCTGACTTGTTTGGCATCATGAAAAATCAATCATTGCCTAAATGAAAATTTTAAAAACACTAAAAATCTTGTCAATTGCAAAAATAATGCTTGACAATTGAAATTCTTTCATAGGCACATAAATTGTATCTTTATCCTACATATAGAATTACATAATCATCTATAAGTTAATTATATGAATAAAAATGTATTTAGCCTAAAAATAGGAAAAATAGGATCTATTGCAAATCTACCATTGCAAGGCATGTGCCCTCCTCTAGCGTCAATCACAGATTGTAATCTAGCTGGCACTAAATGACATAAAGTATGAAATTGACTACTACTAATTAATGTATAGTTGCTTTCAACTCATCTAAGGACTTGGAAATTGATTGGCCATGTTGAATTGCATTATTTGAAAGCTTCCAAACATTCTCTAGTGGATTGAGATTCACTATATGCAAGCAATTCAAGCTTCTCTATAAGGTGTAATTTTCTCCATTCTTCGAAGGCTTTACTTTGGTGCACTGGAGCTCCATCTTCCATAAGTATAGCACGTAAGGTTTGGCCTATAAATTTATGCAAATGGCCATCATAGACCAATTCTATAAAATCAATAACTTTGCGACGATCCTTTGGCATAAACACAAGCTCTGATTTTTTGTCTCCTCCAAATCCTCCCAAAATCATGAAAGATGCCCTTCCACTCTTGAAAGTGGGAACTACAAAACTTGATGAATATTGCATTCTCCAAACATGAATTTGCCTTGAATCTTTGTCAATTTCAAATCTAGATCCATGTGCTCAACAATCACTCTCCCACTCTTCGGCACTCCATCCACAAAATTGTCTTGTAAAATGTATCCGCCGCACTATAAGAAAAGGTTTCAAGAAAGGCTTCGTCACCGCACGTCTACTAAAATGGTTGTGGTCATATAAAACACAGCAAAAAGTTATAGTATTCACATCCACAAGGTTAGCATTGGTGATATCTTGAAGTGATGATCGAGGATGACTTTTGAAGAACAATAAAATGTGACGAACATCCCTCTCACTAAGTTTCTTAGGTCTTCCAGTCTTTGAATTTGCCTAATAAGTTTCATGCTCTCTAAATTGCTTAATGATTCTTTGCACTCTTCTACTTGACTCTCCTATAATTCTTGCAATACAAGCACCACTCATCCCCCCCTCACTCATTTCCACCATGCGCGCACAAGTTTCATCTGGAATTGTCATGGTTTTCTTCAAAATGCTACAAAGTAAGCCCCCCCTGCAACAATAAAAAATCAATTCATCAAAAATAATGATTCAATCAAATCGATTTCATGTAAACAAAAAATCTAGCTTTTGGAATCAACAGAATAAATCACCAAGCCAAATCTCAAATCAAGTATCTGGCTTCTCACTGCTTAACAAGAACTATTCATACTCCTATCATATTTGTCCTCTAGTGTGGACAACAAGGGAGGAGGAAGAGAGTCTAAGGTGGAGGCACCTATAACCGACCAGTTAAGAGATTTGCCACTAAGATTGGAGGTGTATAAGTTGAGGGAGATTTTTCCTTGAAGGGGAAATAGGTTTAAGGAGGAATACAACTTTAAATGTCATGTTTATTTCAATATTTAATTTACTATGAATTTTGAAAGATATTTTTTTTGTAATACATATAGCCGATATGTAGGCCCACCTAAAATCGACCACCATGACACCAAAACTTGATCACTGTGCTCCTACCAAGATATTCCTGTATAATTCCCTTTGATTCCCTTTCTACCAATCATCCTTGATACTTTCTTCTAGATCTCCCAAGATTTTGAACAGTAAGTGGTTGGAAATGGAGGTCGGAAATGGAGAAGTCTACTGATTAGTTATGGGTACCTGGTCGGCTATGGGTGCCTCCACCTTACCATTCATGAGTCATCAGAGATCAAGGAAAGGCATGTCATACTAGAGAGATCAAGGAGGGGCATGCCAATATGTGCAAGCAATATCTCTTATCAAGATCTTTAATTACCATCAACATCAGCATGTAGAACGGCCAAAAATGGCGCAGTGCCAAAAATGGAGCTCTGGTCATTTTCCCTCAGAGGTACATAATAGCTTCCCCACCCAACAATACCATGTATAGATGGAAAACATTATAGGGCGCCATTTTAGGGCGCCATTTTAGAAACACCTATGAATCCATCTTCAAAAATTCATAACTAATTGTAGAAGAATCCAAAAATGATGATTCCACTTGCTCCAACTTTTAAATTAGTTTCCCCATGCATGAAAATTATTTGCACTGCTACTTTTGCAGTAGATTCTCTAGACTGAAATTTGCGCCATTTTTGGTCTTCTACCACAGACAGACTCCTGTTAAGAAGAAAGCGTCCAGAGTCCTCAACATCAGTTGTCACCAACATCACTTAGTAACATAAGTCAAAGAAATCATCCTCACCCACCAATTTTAATGTTACAAATCTTTACTACCTTCACTAACTCTTTACTACATTTTTGTCTCATATTTGCAACTCAATTCATGTCCACTTTAATAAGTTGTGTGGTCTAAAATGCAAAGGCAATGTAGCTTATATAACCAAATTATTGATATTTTCATATCCATACATCAAATGTTTTTAGGACAAGTGGAAACCTTCAAATCGACAAGTGGATGATGCTTTGTGTAATATCTATGCTAAACAAAGCATCCATGATGATATTTTATTTTTAGAAGCATAAGGTGCTTAATTCTCTATAAAATTTAGAATATACTTTCTACTTCTTGTTGAAAAGGGTATTAATTGGTAAATTAGCTATAAAACCATTTTGGTAAATTATTAGGCCACGAGACTTTGAACACATGTAATCAACTTATAAAAATACCTACTTTCTAAATTTGACAAGTAAGGGACAATTTGTACACTGTAGAAGATTTAGAAAATTGCATACATGACTTTTTTTTCTCTTAGCATGCAAAAACGCCAAAACTTTTGTTCCCCTACTTGTATACTTAGCTTGCACATCCATACACTCTCACTTTCATTACTCCCACCCTCTTATCAACACCACTCATGCAACTCCCACAACACTGCCCACCTCAATGCTACAGCTCCCTCCAAAGCTTTCCAACAAATAAGGCTACCCTTTGACTACCTCATTTATTCTTTTCCCCACATGGATAAAACCAACTTTTTATGCATATTCTCTATGATCTGCAAATCGCTACCAAGCAAGGGATTCCTATCAGATGTTTTGTAGGTTTATAAGTATTACAATCAATGTAAAATATACATTTATAGAGTCGATGTTTTGTACCATATATATATAACATTTTTTTAATTTTTTTTACTTATAGAAATGTGTGCATGCATAGACACAGTAGACATTGATAATTTGGTAGTCAATAGCCACCGCATAATCTTGTATTATTTAACACAAATAAAATAAATAAATTTTAAAGACCTCAAATTTTAGTGGATCTAGAACTATTACAATCAATATGCATATTTGATGATAACATGTAGAAATCAAGTCTTTAACTATCAACATGAATGTTATATAATATTAATATCTAATCATAAATGGTATTGTATGTGTCAAAGAACAACAAAGGGTGTAAGCATGGTAAAGTGGACCAAAAAGTGCTTATCTGTTTGTCAATTTCAGCCCTTTTGCAAAGACCACAAAAGTGATGGAAAGATGTAATTAAAGTCAAGTTTCTTTGCTAATATAGATTCTCAACTTGTTTTTGTACAACTTAGAAAAGTTTCATGCAAAGTAGACACTTTAAAGTTATTGTATGAGGGCTTCAAACCCAAGCAAATTGAATGCAATCATTTGAAAAAGTGGCTAAGAAAGAATCAAAAACTATCTAAAAATCACTTTTGATGAAGTGGTGCCTTTTGTATGTTTAAGATGTATTCTAAAATAGTCAATTCATATACTCATTGTTTGATTTAGGGTTCCAAAAGTACCGCAAGGATGTTTTTTAGGAGGGTCGCTTCCGCGATACTTTTCCTGAGTTTTTTTCCACCAAACATTGATTTTCAAATTGAAAAAAACATCCTCTAAAGACAATAGAGGGCACCAAATGAAGAAATTAAAACTTTGAAAAAGTTCATTTTCATGATTTAGAACTAGTGGTCAAATTGAGTTTCAATTTAGAATGTTCTTTATGAAGATACATTCAAGATACCTTGTGACACCCAAAAACGTGACTAAAATGCTCAAAAACTACACCAAAATGCTCAAAAATAGATTTGAACTTTGAAAAACAGCACACTTCAGAATCACTTCCAAATGATCACATGTGTCACTTTGTGGTCCACTTTACCGTGCTTACACGCCAAACCATTCTGATATTAATTTACCTTTGAAACATCTATGATGGCAAACTATCTTAATCTATTGTAGTATATGAATAATATTTACAATAACACTACAAAATAAATAATGTATTGTACATATAGGGTTTGTTCAACACTCATATGTTGAAACAATTAATTTTTTATACTATACAAATATCACATAGAATTTACATGAGTATCACATAAGTATCACATGAATATGACCTTGGACAAATTATAATATATATTTTCTATAGATTTTGGACAACCTCCATTTTCAATTGATTATATACAAACATGATCTACACGTAGGGTATTTCCTTTAAACCTAAATTCATTTGTATAGGAATTATAGGTATTGACCTTTTACAATTTGATCATTATGTTTTTGAAATAATTATGATTGGATTTTTTATAACTTGTTTTTAACTGAAATCATGTCAAGTTGATATATTTATTTGAAGCTAAAATGAAACCCTAGAATATATCCTACCAAATTATAACATTTTATTTATTAAATCATTCAATTTTACGACAACTCACAAAGTCATGTTATTTTCATTTAAAAGAAGTTCTTCATTTGAGATAGATATTTTTGTTCCAATTCAATAACATTGTTTCAAAAATAACACATATCATATGTATTTTCAATTTTTTTTGTCAAGGTACTTAAATTAGAGCCAACATAACAATGATGGTTGAACAATTGCAATTTGAGTGGGATGCATCTTTAGCTGAAGCAGCTGGTTTGGTCGCCGAACGCAACCTTCCTCCCACTTTCCTTGATGATGCTCCAGCTGAAGACATGTAAAGCACATATTCTCATCTTGTTTTAATGAAGGTTAGATCAAATTTGATTAATAATCTTTTATAAATTTAAGGTTTTTATCAACTTCACGCAAATATATCCATAAAAAATAAATTTAAAATTTTATAATGCTGATTTTTTATTTAGAGTATCAGAGTTGCAAAAACTTTCGCACGTGCGACTTGACAGAGAACAATTAACCATCTTACAACCTTCAATTTTTTACATTCTATCCAACTTGACAAATTTATATTTGCAAGAGGTAAGGTGATGTACTAAGATTTTTATATTGAGTATATGGTTTTTGACTTACTTATAATGTTAGTTTTAATTTTTGTATTATCAAAGAAATATTGAATTTTTTTTTACTCCTAATATTTTTATATCAAATGAAATAAATTTATTTATAAATATTCAATGCATCAAAGTATATCAAAAGTAAAATTGGATACAATTTCGAATTTTCTTAATGCATTTACCATATAAGATATATATAAATTAACATATGTGTCTTTATATTTCTCTAGAATGGATTGACAAATTTGAAAGCATTGGAAAATGCCAAAAAATTAAAATTTTTAACAGTTGCAAACAACCGCATTACAAATCTAGAAGGACTTTCTTCTTTGTTGCAATTAATTCTCTTTGATGCATCTAATAATTCAATCAATCACATAAATGTTGGTATGAATTATTTACTTTAAGTCCTAATAATTTGTGAACTATTTTATTATTTTTTAAAACATTGCAATAGAAGCGAATAAATTGGATTCATTTTAATGAATATAAATTTACACTTTGATTTTTTATGAAATGAATGATTTCTTTAGAATATTTAAAAATTTATGTATTATATGTTTACTTTTATGATCAACAAAATAAATATTTATATAATGGTTTTTTTAATATTTATATAATAAATATACAAATCAAAAAAATTAATATTATAATATTTTAATAATATTTCAAATAAAAAATGTATACATTTTGAATTGATTTAATGTGGATGATAGATAGTGAACTTCCAACGTCTCTTAGTTTTTTGAACATAACAAACAATCCATGTTGTTGGAATCAAGAGGGATTGTTTTCAAAACTCAAATCTTTTCTTCCAAACCTTAAAGATTTTGATTGGAAAGAAAGTACTCTAATAAAAAAAGTGGAATCAGTAAGTGATTTTGATATTGACGAAAGCGACAATGAAGACGACAATGAAGAAAATGGCATGGATGATGAAAAGGGAAACAATAATGGTTGTGAAAAGGATGATTTGATACATTCATTAAAAGATCTAAAATCTATTTATTCAGCAAATTTATCTCCAGAAGAAAAAAATGCCTCATATAATGATGCTATTAAAAGTGAAACATATAAAAGGTGAGATAATTCTATGCATATCATATTACCTCCTTAAAGATTGGATTAAATTTATGGTATCTAAACAAACTTTACACCTTCGTATAATCTACCAATTATTCTTTAGAAAATATTAATGGTATTCATTGTTTTCAAATTTCTAAATGGAAATTTTAAACTTTAAAGATATTAGATATTCATCACTTAAACATAACTTAAACCACAAATACCAAAAGTAAATCTATTGTAAATTGGATTCTTAATTATTATTATAGTGTAAAAAATAGTGAATGAATATTTTTTTAAATAAAATTTAAAGAGTCAATCCCTTTCTTTTAAAAGTATGTATTATAACAAAAATAGAATAAATAGGAATAATTTAAAAATCACAAATTGTTGTATTTAATAACATTGAATTTTGAAGCGATTGCAGAAAACTTGATTTTGAAGAAGCTTGGAAATATGCAACATCAAATGAAGAGACTTTATCATTAGTAAAAAACAAATCTCAGATAAATGATCATCTTATCAACGTACACAGAAACAAGGACAATAAAAGAAGTGATGAAACTACATTAGAGAACACAATTTCCAACGATAACATTGAGGATTACAAAAACAAACTAGCACAAGAACTAACAAAGACTTTTGAGATACAAGGTTTCATTGATTGACTCATAACTATTTCATAGTACAAAAAACTTAAAACTTAAAAAGTAAAATCAAATATTAAAAATTAAGAACCAAAAATTAAAATTAAATGGTTTTTTCATTCGATATTATTAAATAAAGTAATGTATGATTTGTCAATAACAGAATCAAATGAACTGGGTAGTACACATAATGACATAGAATTAAATTTTGCCAAAATATTGCATCGCTCCCAATATCGTATGGTTCAAGTAAGTATATATGACTTTTTTTTTTAAACGATGTTAAGTTTATGTAGATATGTACATATGAATCATATTTTAATGAATAAAGAACCTTTTAATGATGAATAAAACATAAAACAATAATAGAATAGAACATATTCATGCAACTCATATTTGCAACTCAAATGTTGTATTAGTAGAAATATATATAAAAGTATACTTCTAGGACTATACTGATATCTATTTGAATAAATTTGCAGAATAAAAAAGATGCTGAGAAGGTTACAAAAGAATGGAAAGATCATAAATTTATTAATGCATCTCAGTAACAAAGGTTTTTGAAGAGAAGATACGCCTACAACAGTCCTTAACATGTTGCAAATGCACTATCTAAAATAAATACACGAAAATCTAAAACGAACTGAATGCAACATAACTTTATAATGCACTAATTGCCAAACTAAATAATTATATTGTAAATTTTATATACTTTTTGAGAATCTACATGAAAAGTGGAGAAAAATGTTGTGAAATGGTGCTTTACACCCGGTAACGCAAACATAATATACAAAATTTGAACAAAAATGGATGCCAAAAATCAGCCTCAAATTTTGCAACATGTACTTGAATCATTAAACATTACTGTATATGAAACACTATGGATTCCATGTAGTGCACGGTTTGTAGTATTAGGTGGTAGTGCAAGAAGTACTGGAATAATGCAAATATATGAATTAGAAGGACCAAAAATAAAAAAATTAAAACAATCTGAGAAACACCACACTTTCAAATGTGGAACTTTTGGAGCATCTAACTTGGTAGAGAGACATCTTGCAACCGGTGATTTTAAAGGAACTTTATGGCTTTGGGATTTGGAACGCATGAGTATGCCGCTATGGCATGTAAAAGCACATGATACTATTATTAATTGTATGGATGGATGTGGTGGCTTAAATATTGGATATGGTGCTCCGGAGATTGCTACTGGAGGACGTGATGGTCGTGTTCGAATTTGGGACCAACGGAAGCATAGTGATCCAGTGATGAGTTTTGAACCAACAAAATCAAAAAAGAAAAAAAACGGCCTTGAAGCAACTCCCCGAGACTGTTGGTGCGTGGCTTTTGGAAACTCATACAATGATGAAGAACGATGTGTATTAGCAGGCTATGACAATGGTGATGTTAAAATGTTTGATCTTCGCATGGGCAAAGTACGGTGGGAGACATCATTAAAAAATGGAATATGCGGAATAGATTTTGACCGCAAAGACATTAAAATGAATAAGTTTGTTTGTACAACATTGGAATCAAAACTTCATCTTTACGATCTCCGCACATACCATCCGGAGAAAGGCTATGCAACGCTCCAGGAGAAATTGAAGCATGGTACCACTGTTTGGGGTGTGAAACATGTCCCGCAAAATCGTGAGCTTTTTGTTACGCTTGGAGGTGATGGTTCTGTTTCTTTATATAAGTATCACTATCCTGATCAACGAATAAGTAAAGATCATGAAAATCGTGAGTATGGTAATGTAGGCAAAGTAGAACTACTCAATAATGGAAAATTGGCTCCACAACCTATTTGTTGCTGGAGTTGGAGCCCTGATAAGTTAGGATTGGCTGTATGTGGATCTTTTGATCAATGCATCCGAACTGTAGTTGTAACAAAATTGAATAAAACCTAGTTATTGATGCATTTTACAAAATATTAGTTATAAAATATGACATGTGAAATATAAATTTTAAAAACTTCAGAGTTTAATTTTGTAATGTATAATAATATACAACGAAGAAAATCGGATCAGATAAGTATTCTTAATTTGATGCCAATTTGAATTTAATAATATTAAAATAATGATATGCTTCTAAATGAAGATAACAGTAACCTCAAAAAGATCAATTTCCAATGTTTCAAATTAATGTGAATTCATCAATTGTTGACATTCACTGATGTGAATCTAGATTAAAGGTAAGAATGGGGAAAATTTGAAATTACTTTCTGTAGCAGTATTATTTTGGAATTTATAACGCAATTGTTTTTACTTCCAAAGGAATTATTTTGAATTTAAAAATGGATGAACTATGGTATAGAAATAAATTTTGTCCAATTTTGAGATATGCAACAAGTAAGAATTTCAACTTAGCTTTTGATGTTATTATTGAAAATAAGCATTAAGAAAATTTTCTTTTTTCCTTATGACACTTTAAACAACAATCCATAAGAAAATACCAACCTTGATAAATTACTTCCTTGTATATGCGGTGAGTGAAGATGTCATTATCACGCTAAATGTAGACCATATATACTTTGTGTCAAAAGGTTAAATTACAAAAATGAACCACCCACAAATGTTTAACAAAATTTCACTATAAAATTCATTGAATTCACATATGTAATTATAAACTTTCCCCAGAAATCCTTGACTTAAAAGTCAACAAATATAGACCATTGAATAGAAAACATTGCCGCCTACAGTCATCAAGGGAGGGTTAGAGGAGCTATACACATCTCATCAATGAAACTAATTCAAAAAAAATTCAAAACACCTAAAGCCACTATAAGAAAATACTTCTAAAAACATTAACACCATTGTTATCCAATATGCTACATATTGTCCCACAAAAGAAATCTAGAAAATTAGCAACCTCTATCTCAATTGTATAAATTAGTTTAATTAAATAAATAAAATATAGTAGCTAAAGCTACTTTATTTATTTAAGCAAATGGTAGCACTATTTTTCGTCAAGCATGTGGTCAACTATTGGTTGGTACAATTCAATTCATGAATGCCATTACTCGCTTAACAATGCCAAGTCGCTACCTACGACACCTGTACTCAAACAAGCCGAGTAGGATCCAAATCTGGACTATGTATGAAATAAACACTCTCTTTAACCAACAATGACTTAGAAATCGACCACTTCTGGTCACTGGCTATTAAAGTGTGTACTCTGAAATGGAAGTAGTTCTATACCTCCATTCCTTTGGTTTAGGGGTGGAACGACGAGACACTTTATTCACGTCACACTAGTCTCCTTTGGAGACAAGAGATTCTCTTCGTTTCTGTAAGTATATTGACCTTACCTGGATAAATAAGAAGAGAAAGACTGACTTCTCTACAGTAAGACTTCTCTAAAATAATCTCAAAAAGAATAATAGTAACGAGAGAACATGAGTATCCTAAACAGGGATCAAGTTCCTCCAACGCAGGACATCATCACGTTATTCCGAATGGGGTTGGGAATTCAGATTTTCAAACCGTGTACAGATTGCACAGCACATGCAGATTCAGTGAGTCTCATTCAAATGGCCTGGGTAAAACACCGGCGAACATAACTGCCATCTACCGCCTCTCGCTAATTCTCTCAGGGGACGGAAGGCCAGTTCGCTCCTCATATAGCTTCTCGAGCCTCTACATGAACACATGAAGACGAAATGGAGTCAAAACTTCGCGACGGTGTAAGATTCCGTAAGAGAAACAAAATATATCTCCAGTTATTGCGATCTCAGCCTATTAGTGGCATTACATACACTATGAATCCCAACTTAAGAAGTTCGTAATCAAATGACTTTTGCACAATTCATAATCATGCAATTATGCAGAACGATTCCATAAGAGTATGCAAAATGGTTACAATTATGCATAATAATAGGTAAGACTCAAAATTTTGGAATTGACTAATTGTAAAATACAATGTTTGAATGGTAGAATCTGACCTCAAGTTCTGGTCGGATTGTGTCAAGGACTTCTGGAGTCATCCTGTCGAAATATAGAGTTCCCTGCAAAGTGCATAACGCAAAGGAAGACCTTGAGCCCCTTTTTCAGAATCTAAATAGGCTCAGTAACATAAATGGATGGATAAATGGGAGTGGAGAGCGACTTGAATCAAAGAATAAGTCATAACCACATAGCATTAGCAGTGCCACCTTCTAAGTGACAAATGCTATTGCCCTTACATTGTTCTGTCGTATTTACCTCGAGATGATCATATTCGTGCTGAAAAATACGAGCCTGCCACTCCTTAAGACTAATGCTGAATTTCTTTCCCTTGATATCTTGGGCATCTATCCTGACTGACTTGGGTCTCTGAACAACCAAACCATTGGAATCAACACGACAGATGTTAAAATAGTTCATCGTCGTTGATGCAAAAACTGGTTAAAACATAGCGCTCATACATCCCCTGCAATCTAATCGCTCAGAAGTTTTGGTAATTGCAGAGCAGAACCGTAAATAGCACACTAAAACATAGCCTCTGCTTTTTTGATTGAGAGATAGGAAGGGACAATCCTTCTGACCTCCACTGCTGCCTCGATCGTAGGAGCTTGATCGGGACCTCCCTCAATGACTGGAAAAGAAAGGCAACCTTCATCAAAAACATCCCGGGTCTTCCCAAACTTCACAATACGAGGATTCACTAACACATACTCCTCCCCCTTCCCCCTTTCTCCCACGGGGTTGTACACCATCAGTCTCACATTTACTCCAACTTGAGGTGCTGCCAATCCTACGCCGTCCGTTCTGTAACAAACACTCCAGTCGGTATCAGTTAAATATCCTGCAAGTTGCCAGAGGACCTGGCATACCCGTACAAACGCAAAATACAACCTCACATGCTTACTTGTACATGATGTCAAACATCTCATTCACAAGCTGTTGAAGTTTTTCATCAAAGACATTGATCAGCTTATTCTTGGCACGTAATCTCGGGTCTGGATACAGGACTACTTCCAACGGCGATTCAAAATCCAGAGGACCGGCTGCATCATTGCACAATCAAGGACAGAGTCATGAGATGGTAGAACAAGGAGAAAATTAATATTTTCCGATGAGGAGATGAGACTCCAAGCCCATGCATTACGCAGAAACTCACATTCATCCAAAGAACACCATACCTGCGTCTGCTTCGTCCTTAATGCTCTGGAGCTCCGTCAGAAAACTCCTCTTTGCAGCAACCACACCAAGGTGCCTCCTCAATCCTAACCCTAACGCCCTCTCGGCATCTCCACGGGGCCAAACCCTGTGCTCAGAAACTTTTCTACTGATGATACCTTCACTACTACCATACCTATTCTCCCCTCTGAACACACTAGAGGATACTAAACTACGATTCCCAAAGTGGAAGAGGGGTAGCGATGATGTTCTATGCGACAGGGAGGCATGGAGTAACGACGTGCAAGGTCTCAAAGACCCTCCCAGCCTGGTTCCTTGCATTGCTTCCAAATCCGAAGACCTTCCTCCTCAATCAATTCTTCCCAATCCTTCAACCCGCGACCTAGTAACGGTGACAAGCAACCCCTCAATCGCGCACGTAAGCTGCACAGAAACACAACATGGACCAGATTAAGCATCGACATACAGTTAAACCCTAACATGAAGTATTAAAATGAAGTACAATAGTACACCACTAATGCAATCAACAAAATTACCCAAAAAAATCTTCACGGCCAAACTCCAACACTGCATACGAAACGAGGAGCATTTCCATCTGAAACCCACTTTCTCATTCCACACCATCCAAAAACCTTTCAAAATCTCTACCACTGCTAAATGACTAAATTCTTCGTGCCATAGACGTTGCGTCGACTGAACTGCTGAGCGAATCTAAACGAAGCTTCCATAGTTGGATAGAAAAGAGCAGAGGCTCCATCCCAAGTTCAACCTAGAACCTTAAATTCCCAGCAAATAGACTGAGTGTTTGCACGACGAGCTGCAAATCCAAATAAATTTCTCAAGTGTCACTAATCTCCTCACAACAACAAACATAGAGTTCCTGATGTTTACCAGTAACCCTTACTAGCAAGTGAATCTCACCGCAGCAACTTCCCAATTGACTTACTCCCACTTCTAGGGCTTACAAACTAGTGACAATGGTCTCGTTGATCTCCAGATGCGAGCTTCCACCAGAAAAGCCAAGCAGGAGATTATCTCTAAGACCAAGCAACCTTGGAACTGTGCCGAACCCATCACGCACTTCCGGGTTCATTACCTTCACATACTGTGGCACAGAATGGGCACGATTTGGGTACAATTTGGTACAATCACAAACAACTGAAATGAGACATTGAGAAGAATTCTCACTCAATGCAATGGATACTGACCTTTCAATTGCGTGCATTCGGAATCTCGGAGCTGAAGTATGATGTGTAACGCCGCAAACAATCGTGTGTTGATAGGAATCGAACTGTCTGGTGACCAATCCAGCGGAATGGAAAGAACATCTAGAGTCTACTGATAGTTAATTAGTGGGGGTGAAGAATTAGTCTACATGGATTTACCATGTCATAACTCTTTACAGTAGGATTGCCCGACCTCGGAATACTAAGATTCAAGGGGTTTCGTCACAACTTTCGCCGGTCTTCTGAAAATTAAGGGTACATATTAAAACTACTAATGCAAGGAGTCGAGTCCTGTACAGTACCTAGTGACATGGTGTGAATTGCATCACTTGAATGCTTATCAATCGTACAAAATCCCAGATTGTCAGATAGTGAACTTGCTGAGATCACATGAAAGCAACGCAAGAATCATTCTCGTACAGATGATTGGAAGGAACACTGTCGTAGTGCAATTGTTCGGTAAGAGGCTTGTGTCATGGAATTTTAAAAGTCAGAAACAGTGTTCGTTAATCACGCTGTGAAAGAACAAGGCAGGGCCAAAGCAAAACCAAAGAAAAGCACACATGCACTAACGTTAAAAAAAATGCAAATTCCCTGTACACCTTACTGGCCTCCCTCAAGACTCACATCATACTGGCATGAAACGAGCAGCATGACTTTGGTTGCTGGAATCCCTCCTGGTTGCATTAAGGAGTTCCAATTCCTCGTGCATAGAATGCCTCAATTTGAGATATAACAGGGCCTTTTCCAAAAAGTTGAATACAGCAGTTTACACGTAAATACTACAACACAAATGCTAAAACAACCACTCATCACATATCCAACTCTGTCACCACCTTGAGTATGAAAACAAAATTCAGTGCGTCTTTACAAAGACTTTATTTTCATACATTCTCTCCCACTTTGAGTAGGCTACTGGTGAGCCAGCAAGGAGGCAGCACACCTCTGCTCCTTTTTGACAAGGAAAACATCCATTCTGAATCTAGTTCATTCCTTCCTTGTATCAGCTTCAACCTGATTTCACAGTGATCTTTATTATCTCCCTGAATGGTAACAATTTCGTATCCATTATGGCAAACCAGCTCCGGATACCTGACATCGTATTCAACAATGTGACACAAGAATGAGTATTGATTACATCGAAGTAGAAACGTTTGACATAATATTGAGAACTGAATGTTACCTGGACTTGAATTTTAGTGCGAAGTGGCCAAAGTGATACAGATCAGACGGGAATCCAAAATACTGTGACAATGTGCCTCCATTTAGTGCTCCTTCAGCATCTGCGAAGTGGTACATGACCTAGAAGACAATGATATCGAAATCAGCAGTCACATAGACTACAAGTTTCCAGGTATACTGAAGAAGCTACCACAACGTAGGCAAAAATATGTTCATACAGAGTAGTTATTTCGTACGAACCTAGTAATTCGTAGTTATCTAGGATTAACCAAAGAAATCCTAACACTAACTAGAATCTGGTGAAACAATAGAGCAAGAATGCACCTCAAGGCCATGATCAGCTCGAGGATGATCGTTGTTCGCAAGCGCATCCATCTGCGCCTCCACTGCCTCCTTAGGCGTGAGCTTCATGGGAAAACAATGCCCAAAATCAATATAACAAGTTGCCAAAAGGATCCAGGACAAGGAAAACACAGCGAATAACGGTTACAAAATTTTCAGCAGTATCCAAAAGCCTGAAGCAACACTAGGAATATACGGAATGAGATACGACCTTCTCTACTTAGTAAGGATTGAACTTACCTTCGCCTCTGGCTTCACCGAAGGTCCCGTAGCAGCAGCATCGTTCCTCTCTACGCTGTCAAGAACTAGGAGCACATCTCAGATAAGAAAGCCACATTCACAACATCCTCCAACCTCGCCATACGAGACCTTCACGGCTCAGGACTAGGTGAAATGTCAGAGAAACAAACAATTATCCTGACTTACACAATGGACGATCACAATTTGCATCATCCAGAACTCTTTCCTGTAGAATCTCCTGACATCCTCAAATCAAGCGAAAATGCGGCTCTCAAAAGTCGACAGAATCTAGCCAGGATAAAGTTAAGAAGAGTGTCGAGTGGAACAAGAAGTCAAGAATGCAGCTAATCACTTGAAGCTTGAGAAAACCAGCCAGAATTGGAGCTAAGCAGAGCAATCGAGTAGAACAAAACGATAAAATGCAGCACATCAATCGACATTGGAGTTGAGTAAAAGAGCCAGAAATACGAGCAATCAACCGAAACAAGAAGTCAAGAATGCAGCTACTAGCTCAAAAATCGATAAAATCGAGTAGCGTAATAGTTAAAAAGAGCAGGAGTCACCTTCCACCGCTGACGTGCTGAGACGCACACAAGCTGCGCAGATGTGTGAGACGAGCTCCTCGTGTCGTTGGAGCGCCCCAACTGACAGCGAAGCAACCGTTGGAGGAAGAATTGAGTGGCGGAGAGAGGAAAGAAGAGCGTGGAGGACGACATTGCGAGAGGCGAGAAGAGGAGCGTGGGAGAAGCGAGCGCCATGGCGATGGCGAGTGAAGAGTGGTGGCCATGGCGGCCATAGCCAGAGAAGGAAAACAAACTCACTTCGACGAAGTGATCGATTAAGATACCCGCCTGCCGATGAATTAGTATCACGTCACTATCACCTGAGTATATTGCGGGTATATCCTGGGTAGCAATCGAAAAGTGAACGCCTTCCGAGTCTCTGTTTAGTCACTCTTCTGGAAGAAGGCTGCGTCATACGAGTGGCATGCGAAAGCAGGCTTATGTTGTATCGAATGGAGGCCGAGGGGATTGAGACTTGTGCATACTTGTGCATACTTGTGCATACTTGTGCATACATGAAGAGTCCTCACTCCTGAATATTTTGGCGATTTTGGGTGGACATAGATTCCATGCTACCAGCGATATTCCATGCTATGAGTTATAATCCATCTATTCATTGTATTTTAGAGATTTATTAAAGTGGACCTATAATTCTTTTTTCGTATTGCTATTTCTACCACCGGACTTATTTTGAGAGATTGTCTTGCGCTAGTTGGCTACAGTGTGAACGAAGTTTTAGCCAAACTGGCGAAAGTATTTCTTTTTTAGCCAAAAAATGCTGGCTCCAGGATGTTTCCAGTGACTTTTAATTGACGACAATAACTTCTCTACAAAAGCTAACTCTGGCTAAAAGTTAAATTTTGACATAGAAAGTTCTGGCGATCCAATGAAAAGGTAGAGAGAAATTTGGCGAGGTAGGAAAAATTGATATAACACTTTGGCAACATAATTATCAAATGATACAAAAACTGGCTATAAATAGAAGTT
This sequence comes from Ceratodon purpureus, assembly GCA_014871385.1. NCBI lineage: Eukaryota > Viridiplantae > Streptophyta > Bryopsida > Pseudoditrichales > Ditrichaceae > Ceratodon > Ceratodon purpureus. The sequence continues at coordinate 3,306,634 of CM026433.1, read as the reverse complement.
CAAAATAGTAACTTGGCTATATGTAAATGCTTAGAACAACATTATACACAGACCTGCACAACACAAAAACACTCTGATGCTAAAATGAGAAGGGGTTATAAGTCACGATTAAACTAAAATTAGACGATAACAAGAATGCAACATTATCAGAATTTCACAAGGGAATGTAGATGAAAGTGATGACTTCTGCCTCCAACTTCCTAAGATAGGAAGTCCAAGAAGTCCCTGCACAACAAACATTACAATTCCATGTCACTTATGGAACAACACCACTTTGTATTCATTAAAACTCTCTCATAACAAAGATAACACTGCTGATTCTATTTTCCACTACGATATATAAACTGATCAACATTCCATTGCAAGTGAGGACGTTAGAATTCTATAATCGAAGTGCAAGATATTACTTTGACTATAGAAAACTAGAAGGTCCTCACTCACTGATTCTCAAATTACTCATGTTGATCTAATCTTCTGCTCCATAGCAACATCGTTCAGAGGTGTTGTACCACAGCCCAAAAGACTCATCATAGGGAAAAGTATCAATGGTAAACAACTTCTGCTCATGCATGCCCACGACTAGGTTAAGATGGGATCTGATCTGAGAATTTCGGACGGTTGATTTGAGGTACTTGATTGCACCGAAGGTGCGTTCATCCTCAAGACTACCTAGCACCATAGTAATAGCAATCTCAGCAAGCTTCAGGTACTATGGAAAGCGGCTGGAGAGTATGGAATTTGCAGACAATGTGCGCCAGATTGTTGTCGGGGGATTCTGCTCAAATACTCCCTCAACACTGGGCATCATTGCATCCTCAGAGTTGTTTTGCATACACAACTTGAAGAGACTCTGCTCACTCTCCAAATCGTGACTGTCTAGGAGTCCAGGAACAACCATCTTGTTAGCGCCAAATCCAACGTCTTTGGGGTTGCAACAGTGTTTTTTAATCACTTTTAAGTGAGCAGGGAACGTGTCCATTGCAGTCTTTGCATTTTCTCCAGTCCAGTACTGCGGATAGACAATTCCTAGGGAGTTGAGCACAACATGCTAGGGAAATCGACTTTGCAATTCTTTGATGAGATGCGTAGCTGCACATGTATACAACATACAACATATTCAGAAGCACATGACCAGAGTCCAACCAAGCAAGTGAACAAACACTAAAACAAGGATTTACAAGCAAATGAACAAGCATTGCAGTCGGATTTACTTACCAGTCGCTTCAAACTTGACCCTCTCAGCTATGGCACGAAAGTTGCTTAATCAACAAGTTTGTCTTTGTTCATAGCCGGCACTAACTCTCAATTCACGATGAAAACAAGGTGTTTTGCCTCAGCTCCCTCACACTAGTAGAAATCCTGTCTTTGGAGGAGGTACCTATATGACATTGTGTCCTTTTCCTGTCTTAAGTGACGGAGTAAATGACAGAGTGGGATTACAGAACTTTTCTTTGAGGGCTGCTGATACGTGTCAAGCTCTCCTCTCTGGGCAGTGAATTTCGAGTTTCGACCTGTGAAGTCTTCCTCGATGAAACTACATATCTGATAATCAGTTCGAAACTCTACGACCTCCGAAACCGAGATGTCCCAACTTTTGACACGGAAAGATCTACGACTTCTTTGTTGGAACTTTTCGTATTCGTCACTCTACGTTGGTGGTACATGCCATACGCCATACCCGGTTCAAAAGCAACGTATCGAAGTATATGTTCAGGTCTCGAAGATTGGATATGAACCTACGAATGATGTACCATTAAATGCACAGAATCTAGAACTGACCCGTCGCAGGAAAAACGTCAAGGTGTTTCTAACATGTTCATGCATTCGGGATGGATCTTTAAAACTCTCGTGGACATTATACTCTCTCCACGGAGGATATTGTCTGGGTTTCAAGAGGCATACAAGCAAATGAACGATAAACACTTTGAATTCCGAGTATGTTTGGCTTAAAAAAAACATGATTAAGATTGAAAGCAATGCTGCAAACACTTACAACGATACCAAACCAGACAGAGGTATCTCTTCGTAGGACAGCAGCCGCTGCCTCAGAAAACAGAAAATCAAATTCTAACATCGCTGAATTCTTCCCCGATAATTTTATTCGGGTGACTTCAGGAAGGCAATCCGTTTTTGCGCTACTCAAAACACTGTACGGAAATGTAACTCCCAAACTCCCGCAAAATTCACCCAACTTTGTAGAGGAAGAAACGAACTCTGTGGATTTGTCTTTACTCTGGGCTACCACTTTCGGGCTTTTGTTATATTTCTCCTGCATCGTTTGGACACCCAAAAACATCAATCCATCATCGTTCGAGAACCTTGTGCAGGAACATTTGACCAAGCACTTTGAGTTTATTAGTGAACAAGTTAAATTTACTGCAAAGCATGTGTACACACATTATTACCTACAGGTCGTCAAAATGTCCTATGCATGATTTAATGTTCAGTCACATACTTGTTTATATGTATTGAGTACTTGCAGTGAGAAATTATGACGACTGCACATAAAAAAAATAAAAAAAATTGGCTTGTAACATAAATGTTTTGAATCAGAAGGCAACTACCCAACAAAACTATACTGTTAGATTAGCGAAATGTAATCAGTAGAGCATTTTTCCAGTCATCATTACTTTCAAGCATAGAACTTCATTATACAAGAGTCTAGTTACAATAATGTGAAGGAATAAAGTTTGTGAGGACTTACTTCTGTGTGGCATTGAATCTCGTACAAACAGTTACAGCTTCTCTTTTCCAGATTTTTCATTTCGTACACAACTAACAATGTAACTCTTTCCCAATGAGAAAACAAATCTTCCCTCAACGAACAAGTCACAACGCAGTGAGTAGAGTCCATTCCAGGCCTTCTGTGCCAAAATCACAGCCATCACTGAAACATTATATTGTAAAATTACCGCATCCCCAATCCAATCATTCATCCACTTTGTTTAATATTATATCATGCCGGAATTCCTCATACGCGCGCACATCTCCATGTAACAATTCGAACTCAGTTTCCACTCAAATCAATTTTATCTCAATGCGGACTAAAATTCTACATCAGCAACATCCAATGACTCAAACAATTCCTACTTCTGAAGCAACAACCGAAGAAACTAACCTGTATCTTGCATGTTGTGTGGAGACGAATCCACAATGTTTCTGTGTTCTTATCCGCAGTTCACAAGCATTCACAACATAAATCACTGTACAAGTTTGAAATCAGATATTGCACCACCAACAGTATGGTATATGCATATTGTGTATCACAGATGCTTGACAAATCCAAAGATGTCTTCATTTACATCGGAAAACAAAATCAACAGTATATTTAGATCAGCCATAGCCAATTGAATGAACCATTTACAAACCAGCCGCAGACTTTGAAGTCCCAAGCTCTTCCTCTAAAACCACTCCTGAAAAAACTTACAATCACTCTTCTAAAAAAACTCGCAACACAAACTACCAACAAAAAAAGCTAGATCAAGTGCGGTTGCTCTGTTGTGGTCTTGAAGTAGTCCACACCCTGGCCAACTCTATTATTGGTATGTAACAATCCTCCCTAGTTACCTGTTCAACAGCCATTACATTCTCCAACTCTGCCTCGGACAGACGAATCAAGTGCCGCAGACTTTCAGCTCTGCGGTGTCCACGGTACCAACGGTTGAAGGCTCCCTCCTTCTCCTGCCTTGCTTTGATCACGTCATCTAGTTGCCGCCCCAGCCTCCTGTCAACATCTATGACTCCACGCCTGTAACGGGTGGGGGCAAACAACTGAAGGAGGTTATATAAGACATCAAGTTCATTCTCATATTCTTCCTGCGCATCATGAAGTGCTTCTCGAAACACAGGTTCATCTCTCTCTAACAATTGTAGCTCAAATTTCATGTTGCTCAGTTCCAGTCGCACTACGAAGGTCCCAGTCTCGGCGTGCAAAAGCCGATCCACACTCTTCACCAATTCCTCCATGTCACTCAATCCTTTCTGTCTATGTTCGAAACCGAAATGAATTCTACGTTGCCAAAACTCCTGTAGCCGACTTCTGCAGTGAAAGAGACGAGAGGGAATGCCCATGCATGGCAAGCTCAAGGAAGATGTGTGCACACTCACATTCTGCATTATGGGCCAAGTGGACTGGGAGTTCAAGCCGCGTGTCCACCTCATGCCCTCATCATCTCCAGTTTCGAACATACTCTGCATGCATAGAAGACGTGAAAGGGTCAAGACTTTTCAATATAAACTGGAATGAACTTGTGTCTCTTACAAGTAAACAGGGCAATGTGTTGTTAATCAAAGCTGTTGCGCCGAAAATGAAGCCATACCTGCTGGTAGTGAAAACTAGATCACAATCTTCCAAAACACTGAAACCTTTAAAACCTACGAACTGGGGCTTTATAATATACGTGCTAAAATCACTACTCCACGATGAGAGTGCATACCGAATGAATTCAGCCTTCAACACAATGTTCATGATTACCACAAAATCTCCCCAGCTAAACCTGTCCGATATAAAAACAATGGATGACGTAGGGTGTACCTAGTAATGGAGAGACATATTTCCGTTGTTTAATCTGAACGCCATCCCTTGTTCATCCGCGCGTGCTCCATTTTTTTGAACTTTTTAGTTGTCCCAAATACGGGATACATCACCAATTCTGCATTGAACATTATCATGCTCCTTCGACCGCTAGTTCAGTATAAGTCAGAACCTTTCATTCGAGAGTATGGATTTTAGTGAACTCCCAAGGCTAGATACACAAATACAGAAATCAGAACCAAAGAGCATCCAGTAAAGTCTACACATATATTCAAAGCCTCTTTCTATCTGTTCAAAATTTTTTTGTAGTCTGCAGATGTAACGAGAAATGAAAGCAAATACCTCCTAAGCCACTATCATACGGCTGGAGATTAGCCTAGTTTTCAACGAGCATGAGTAGGATTGTCAGACATTGTATTTTCAGTTCCTGCTCCTTGCATGCATTCCGGCACACTCATCTACAGTTCATTGATCATGCTCTCACATTGTCCATTATTTATAAATAAAGCAAGGTTTTTTATTTCAACATCGTTTCATCAAAACTACCAACAACACAGAATTCCGAAAATTGCTACATGTGGAAGACAACGCTAATCCCATATTAAAATATGTCTGAGTACAAAATTTTTATACGCTTATCCACCGCAGCTATTGAACTACATATTTTCTAAACAGAAGTACTCCCCCAAAATTCACCCAACTTTGCAGGGGAAGAAACAAACTCTCTGGCATTGTCGTTACTTTGGGCTTCCACTTTCGGCCTGTTGATTTATCCTACATCGTTTGGACACACAAAACCATCAGTCCATTACTGTTCAAGCACCATGCGCAGAAACTTTTGAGGATACACTTTCACTTCATTAGCGAATGTGGAAAAGACACCGCAAAGCATGAGTACAGACACCACTACCTAGAGATCGTCAATGTCCTATGCGTAATTTACTGTTTAGTCACCTGCATATTCATATGTACTGACCGGACTTTGATTTAATACAAACGGTTACTAAAATAAAAATTTATTTCTTTCTCACCTTCACAGCGGAGTCTCCGTGTTGACTCACTTCAACGTCCGCTCTTCACTACCTCCCTGGTTTTTTTTCTTCCTCTGAACCTCAATATACCGATTGTGTTTTAGTCTCCATAATTTCATGCACTCCGCCAATGGATACGGCATATCCATATGTTCAGTCCATATTGTATCCAGATTCTCGGACGGATCAAATTCGCTTTCTTCAGCCTCTGTCTGGCAAATGAACTCGTCCTCCGTTAATTTAATCAATCCTAACTCCGGGTTGTTGTCAACGTCTGCACAGTGTTGGCGATACCTCTTAGTCCCCTCACTTACATATCCAAATCTAACCCCCGACGCTTGTCCTTCCTCGTCTCCATCGGACACTGGGTGCTTACGAAATATGTCGTTAAAAGTCCTTCTATTGCTCCACTTCCCATCCCATCCCACCTGGCGTGTGTAACGTTCCCAATCATCCCAGCTGTCCTCCAGAGCAGTAGGTGTATATGCAGATGTATGATATGCTGCGGGCACATCACTATGTTTAGAATCACAACCTTGTGCCTGACGTAGAGTACGCGGTGGCTTGGAAACATTCTGGTGATCCCCGGTTGTGCCAGGCAGCGGTTCTCCACTCTCATCTGCATAAGGTAATTTCGACGACGTCCTTTTAGAAACAGATTCGATTTCCCCTTCACCTCCGACATTCTTAACGCTAGCTTCGCCTTCGCCTTCTCCGTGAGAGTCCATTCAACCTTCAACTATGTTATCGTGCAGCCTGCGGGCACCTTCATCAAACACAAAACTCCACAAAGAAAGCCAGTAGTTCACGTCAGGAATGTGCCAGAGCACAGTCATTCCATTCATATACACCCGGTTGGATTAGCATGCCATCACAGAAGAAGATTTTTTCTGTAAAAGTTGCTTAGATTTTTTCACAATGTAGTCGTCTGCGGGTGTGGACATGTTACTTTTGAACACATGGTTTACACGCTTTAAACCAATGCAGTGTCAAAGTAGACTTCACATAACATACACTCTTTAATCTGGACTAGACTGGACACATTGTTTCGCAACACATGAGGGCCAGACAGATTGAGCATGCAATTCCATTTAACAGCGTTCTTTACAAAGGAGATAGAACTCTCAACCACTAATAGTTTCTAGAAGATGACTCATAGTATTGGCTATGCCTTAATTCCACTCACATATAAAGAACAATGAGAAATCCTCTCATTCAAAGCAAACTGGTCACTCACCTCGGTTACAAATGGTTGAACAACTGTTCGTCCATAGCCCATGCCTGCATTTACTTCTGACAAATCTACATGTTATCGCATTATGTCAATGGTTTTCTCAAAATGATCTCAGTATACATATCTGAAAAATTTAAACATTCACGATAATGCAGGCGGTAGAACTACTAATGGACTAATATCTTTGCTACAAGACGTGCCGGTAAAAAGTGGCTTCCATTTCTAAACATATCCTCACAAACAATCTCGGATGAACAGTCGAGAACTGCCATACTTTTGGACATATTGCATCACGAATTCAACATGTGCACCTCTAACCTAGGATAAAGTATGCCAGAACAGGAAAATATAAGTGAGATACTAAACTTACCTTTCGATTAGGGCGCAATACATCAAAACAATGCGAATGACATGATCATTGTAATTTACCAAAATAAACTTCTCACAGTCTACGACTACAGGGTCCTTCCTACAGCAGCCAGGCAGACTTCAAAATTCCCACCGGGGTTAAGTGACAGAACACGAAACAACATGACCACAAGGGCCAGGGTCAAAAGCCAACTCGAAAGCAGGAACCCAACCGCAGACAACCACAGAAGGTTGTGAGAGGAACAGGGTGACCAGTAAGGATGAAACCAATCGGGGAGAGCCAACCTCGGATCTGTCCCGAAGTCGTTGAAACAATGACCAGAGACTCATGACAATTATAATAAACTACCACTATTACAACAAAAGGAGCTACCTAGAAGACCTGAGTAAATAAGCACCTGTAACAAAGTAAGACAAGAGAAATCCCCAATCCCAATGCTAAGTAACAGAGCTAAATAATCGACAGTAAACTAAGTAAGCTCACAAATCCGCTACAAGGAATCCAGATTACTCTGCCAAAAGCCTAGTCAGACTTCTAAGACTGAAGAAAATCCCCAGGAGCAGAATGAAAGATCTCTGCGGCTCAGGAAGGGCAGTTCATCTGAACTTAAAGACTAGTAAATTGAAACTATCATCTAAGCAGGGAAAAATCCAACATAGAATAAGTCGTCTTACGTACGATAGTCCTGAACTTGAAGTCTTGATGTGCGGAATGTAAGTGAGTCCGATTTCTAATGTGTACCGAAAGAAAGCTCTTGTAACAAATCCGATGACGATGTTCAGGATAAGAAAGAGCAATCAGAAGCTGAAACAGGGGATCGTTGTTCTTGGAAGTAAGTAGTCGATCGAAAAGACGGCTCTTCACATATGTCTCTAAATGCATTTCTCCGTGAAATTCTCCCAAACGAACTTCCAAAACTCTGCACGGGACATACCCTTGGGTTCAGTAAGAAAGCGAGATTGCGCATCGATCCCCAGAGCTTGCACAGTATGTGTACTTCCGGGTCCAGCTCCCTCCAGTGTATTTGAAGCCGTCTGCGTCACCTCGACCTTCAGCTCCTCTTCCTCGAAAGTAATCGGAAGAGCACGGCAGCATCCTTCTCGTCCAATACATTGGGGAAGACCGTGTGCATATTGAGCGAAAGTGATTCCCGAAATATTTCCAAGAGCAACGATCTCCTGATAACACTGATCTGTCCAGCGGTTCTGTTTCGCACTTGCAAGGAGATTGCCAAGGGCGGGTGTGTCTGGAAACTGCTGCACTCTCGTATCTTGTCTCCAGTGGATACAAGCGAGCCAGCCAATCAACGCTGCTTTGATCGCTGGATTCCCTCCGGTCCAATCTGCGTGTGCTTTTCCTTTGTTCATGGTTGCACCGGCCATCTCGCAGCTTGAGCAATTGGATCCTCGTATTCGTACTCTACAGAAGAAGAGCCATCTCAGAAGTTTATTCTGCAACCATAGATGATTATCAAACGTGAAGAACCTGCACAAAACCACCAACACCAAAAGCCGAAGAAACACCCTTGCCTGGTATATAACTAAGTTGCCTAAGTAGAAGATGTACGGATTATGAAGATCATAATATGATCGAGACTTAATTGCAACTATCATGAAACTATGATTACTCCTATCTGAATTGCCGTAGACTTCAGTACAACTCCATCCAAAGGTACGTCCTGTGACATACTTACTGACACTCTGGTAATTAAGTTGAGTTAGACAACTATGTGAGTGAATAATGACAATCCTTAACTGTGTATTCACATGATTAGATACACAGATGACGAAATCATATGACTCAATCATGAAGACCCAGTGACACCTCAGCGAGGTAATTATATTAGGGTTAGGATTTTCCATGATAAGGGTCTTTGTATCTTGTCCAGCAGCATCCAGGCAGACATAGAAATGCGACAACATGCTAATAAACGAACACTTCTCCTCTTTTCAAAGACTTAACAGTCTACCTTCTGGAGTAGCAAGGTAGACTCTGAGAAATGTGTTTGAATTCACTAAAACTGCAAAGTAATATGCACACAACCGACTGAGACACCATCCAACACATCGAATTAATTGTCTAGTCCACATATCTTTTGAAATTGATGTAGAAACTTAAACTGCGAATTGCCGTTGCTAAAACTTTTACAGTGCATAGTTTGGTTCCGTAGATACTTTGAAAATCTACATGCAGCACCTAACCATACTTGGAATTCTGTTCAAAAATCTGACTTAACAGAAACAAACTCCGTTTACAATCTGACAGATCGTGGAAAAACATAAAAATTTCCATATTTACATATTTAACTCGTAATCTGCCGAGGTCCTGGTTGTCATGTCAGATGACATAGAAAACCTACCTGCCAATCCAACACCAGGTGCACTAAGTCAAAATAGAAAACCAAAAAAGATAAAATAAAAATTATACCTTTCTTGGCATGTTACAATGCATCGACAAAACTAAGAAAAGGTAATCATGCAAATTTCAAAGCTTACCAAAGATCTCCGAATTACTTCCGGAAATGCGATCTCCTGACTACAGTTTCTTCTTCCCCTTGTCCTTTGTGTCCGTCTCTTTGTCAACATCCATGTCAGTGTCATAGTCATCGTCAGGAGGAGACTCCAGCTCCTCTACTGAAGAGAGGATCATCATGATATTGGTAGTTGCGTACTTAGGAGGCTCCACGATATTGCCATCTTTGAATTTTTTCTTCTTTGGCATGTCGTCGTCCCCATCGTATGCGAGACCAACTTCTAATGCCCACCTTTCGACATCCTCGACTCCGTCTACAGGTAAACCATTCTGATATTCCCACTTCTACAAAGGGGTATAGGGATCGTCGCCTGATGCACTGCGAGAGCTGCCTCCGTCAATGCGGTGTACAGTTTCTGAAGCCGCTCTTCGCAGCTGTTTGCGTGGCTTCACTTCTTTGCCTCCTCTCCCTCTTTTAGATTCCTTGTCTTCGGGATTGGGAATCTCAGTTTCAATCTGGGTAGGAATCGGTGCCACGTTACCGTCAGTGAGATTTTTGCTCTTTCCACGAACAACTGCTCGGCACATTCCCCGGCAGTCCTTCTGAAATACTCCTTCACTTCTGTTCCTCCCAATTTTTGTGAGAAAATTCTTGTTCAACCCATCACCGAGGTAAATACCGAATCCAAGCTTGCCCGCAGACTCAGAGGGCTTCTTTCCTTTTCTGTCCTCGTCGTATTGCCACGAGATACTCTCGACAATTCTCGTATACTTCGCTGAACCCCCTACAGCATGAACATCAACTCCTCCTTCTTTACTATTGACTTCAGCGCTGTCGACTTCAGCTCCAGCAGCATGAGGATTATCGTCTCTCCCCAGCACTCGCTCCGTCGATGCATGTTTCTGCGCTTTCGATTGCAATGCCCCTCCTTTTGAAACAGGCAGCGAATTAGTACCAAGCGCGACAGAATATAATACTCCACAAATGAGTAATATTCCTAATACAGTTATTGTGAAAGTACTTAAATTATAGCTGCAATTGTTAGGAGGCCCCCTTTTTAGAATTTCAAATCCTTATAAGACCTTACCCCGTTCAAGTACAGTATCCTTTAGTAGTTCAGAATGACATTGTTGTCTAATTCAATAAATCCACATTGCAGACAAGAGTACCTGAGGAAAGGCTTGAGGAGCTGTCATCGGAGGAGACAGAAGTTGACGAAGTCACTGCGGGCTTGTCCACCAGTACCTGCTTCTTGGATTCCATCGCTGCAAATTGATCGCACAGAAGTGCTAAAAAACCACACCTTCAAAAGCGGATTACAATACGAATTTTAAATTCATAACATGTGCCGTGTTCTACCTCTCACTCTCAAATATCTCTAAGAACTGCAGCAAAATTCAATTGTGAACAGTATTACTGTGAACTATACTTTCCTACTACTACGTCTTAACAATCTTCGGGTTCGGAAACCTGACGTACATAAAAATCATGGTACAACGTAAGCAGGATCATTGAAAATTGATAAGGAAACAATCTAAGCGCACACCCAGTTTAAGGGTGCTTTTCTCTGTTCTAGCGCTTTCCCTATGTCTTTGACATCAACGCCAATGATTTCTAAGCTAACTGGTTCGTGCGTAAACTCATAGGGACTGGACAAGAAGCATTACTCTAGGTCCGTCTGTTCGGTTACAACTACAGTGGGGGAAGACAATGTGAACCAGGGAATGAGAATCGATGACACCATGACCATGTTGCACTCGCTACTTTGCTGCGACATATAAACCAGAAGAAGTTGTTCCTGATACAGCACTACATGACAATGGGACGCACCTTCGTGGTTCGGGAAACTAGTTCTAGCAGAGAGACGACAACAGCAACACAAACTGAGGACCGCAATTAGCCTAAACTATCGCACGAAACATAGAAAGCACAGCAAACAAAGTGAGACAACTGAAGACTGTTGAGCCTAGAAAACTGTGGGGCGTACCTCATATGCTTCCAGTGGGACCCCAAAAATTTAAAGAAAACGTAGATGTGTGAGTTCAAAACAGATGTAACCAGGAGCTACATTATGCGTACATAGGTCTATAAGATCTAGACGATAATGTAGATACCCATGAAATCAGTACATTTCGAAGATAATGAGAAGTCCAAACCAGATCATCAGAATCGTTAGCCATCATATCCTAGGGGGTACATCCTACTAAAGTGGGCTGATTAGACAAATTAAGGTTGAGTGGAGTCGTGAGACCTCTACTCAGATTGTGGGCGCCAGGATTTTGAAATCCATCGCATCCCATCCATGATCCAGTCCTGCCCATCAAAAATCAAGTGAATAACTTCTTCATCCATAAACTCAAATTTTAAGAATACGTAGATGTGTGAGTTCAAAACAGATGTAACCAGGAGCTACATTATGCGTACATAGGTCTATAAGATCTAGACGATAATGTAGATACCCATGAAATCAGTACATTTCGAAGATAATGAGCAGTCCAAACCAGATCATCAGAATCGTTAGCCATCATATCCTATGGGGTACATCCTACTAAAGTGGGCTGATTAGACAAATTAAGGTTGAGTGGAGTCGTGAGACGTCTACTCGGGTTGTGGGCGCCAGGATTCAGAAATCCATCGCATCCCATCCATGATCCAGTCCTGTCCAGCATTCACCAAATGAATAACTTTTTCATCCACAAACTGAATTTACTGCTCATTCATCCTCCAATTATGAAAATAGTGGGAGGCCATACCTCATTAACGCCCATCTCCTGTTCAATTGTTGTGGACCTATCATTCCAGTGTATGATGTATTCGTTCACACACGTCTTAGTGTAACATTTTTACTAGCCTGTGCATGTTCACATTGAAGAAAACAAAGCACGAGTGTAGTAACGAATTACTCTTTTACTTTCCACACGAACAGACGGCTTCCATGATATCGCCTTTCAGGAGTAAGGAGCACAATACGGTCGATAAAAGTAAACGAATAATCATTGCATAATCGTTTCCTCTCAATCAGGGACTGCTCCATTCCAACTGAAAAAAGGAGCACCAACATATACCTACCCATAGAAGTACGATGATAGGAATAAAAAAAATTCAAAACTATACTGGAGGAGTAATTCGAGGCTGTATCCCGAAGATCCACAGACTCTCACACTCTCATATTTGCCACAATGTACAACACTAAAGCACGTACCAGGAAGACTTTATATCCTTCGCTGTCGGTATGTTTTACCTGTGCATCTTACCATATTAGCAGGCACAACATTAATCATATCTGAAAACAGAATATTATGAATCCATGCTAAAATCTTAATTAATTTCCTTCACTTATACGTCTGAATTGAAGTAATGGTTCCCAGAATTTAACAAATGACAGTCCAACACATTCTGCATATTGCGAATTACAGAGAGATTATCCTTACGATTGCTTTCATTTTCGATTAAAGTGATGAATAATGATTTACCAATCACAAATAAGGACCACTGTTCATGTTTCCCAGTTCAGAAATTCATTATCACATACTCCATACAAATATCTGATGCATACAACCACACTGTTCTGTTAACAACATCACTTCAGAGTTATTCGAAGTCGTACCTGGCATTCTTGCGAAATATGTTCACCTTATCTGAATGATGTAGTTGTCGAATGTTCATCGGTAGATGTCAGACAGGTCCAGTAACAACTGAGTAGCACCGTGCACCAACTATACCAAAAATGCTGGGGCAACAAGTAATGAGACTTTCCTTTTGCAACTTTCTGATCCCCTGACTAACACATATTTTAATTCTACTAGACTTCACTAGACATACCAACGATTAGTCGACTGGCCCAAGCTCATTACAAAGAAACACATGTATACATCCCGATTTCAAGCTTGTATAGACAACACGTTTTTCATGACAACAATATGTTTGAGGACAGATTTCAATCAGAATAAGGGCCAAACTTGAAGTCTCCTGCACCATCTCCCCAGCGAACTTTAACACGCTTTGTTATAAATGAAATAATAGTGGTTCCTTTATGTACATAACAACAGGCCCCACCTAGGAAATTACAGATTGCCTTCCCGGTATCCCATTAACAAAGCCGTTTCCACAAGATACTCCTGACCTGCAACAGAATTATCGTGAAATACTCAAACTTATTAGACATAAAGTGTGACAATCTTATATCCGAGATGGACTTCAACTTCTAACGAAACAGGATAACTCTGTGTACTACTGAACAGTCCGGCACATACGTGTTATACAAAGAAGATAATCAGTGAATTAGTGTCGTGGTCTATACTGAGTGAACAGTACTTACATCCTACAACATATGAATTGCAATAAAATAACAAGGGCATCGGAGCTCGCATACGTAGATAACAGAATAAGCGTTGTAAACTTACGCGTTGTTTACTTCCGTTTCTCTCTTCGTTTTCTCTTCGTGACCCTTCTCTGTCCGACTTGGTCATCTAGACTCTGGAGAGCTATTGCATTTTCGGTGTCGTTTAGAACAATCGCTCCGGCAAGGTTAGGTTCCAGAGGTTGATTTAGAAAAGATGAACCGGGTATCACTCCAGCTGCTGCATCCGTGGTCGAGATGAACAAGTCATCATCTTCTTCGACTTTTCTACGTGATCTCGCTTCCTTTCTTAACACTACTTTCCATTGAGACCCTGGAGGATGCAAATCATCAGTTGAAAAAAAAACTTGGGTACACTGGCTGGGAAACACATATGGGTCCACTGTTCTAGCAATGTTATGCCTGAAATTCACCACCAAAAAACCATCAGCGTCACGAACATAAGTGTTGTTGTTGTGGTTATCTGTCCTCTTCTTCCAGACACAGGAGAACACTATGATAGGTGTCTTCAAATCCCCGTAATCAGGGACTAAAATGTCCTGCAAAATCCCCACATAGTCTTTGCCTGTTCCACCTGAGTTCTCATTTGCTTCGAAGCAGGCGACTCCACTGTCGAATGTAGTCATACTCCTGCTGTATTCGTCTTCAACTCGCCAATGATTGCCATAAGCTGTCATGCGAGCGTATCTTTTACAGGTGAGAGAGGGAGGGTTAGAAAGCAAGACAGTGTCTGACTCGTTGAGATCATTCATGTCGAGAGCCATAGAGTGTACAGTCTTCTTCATCCATAATTCGACGGGTTCTTTTGAAGCCGTAGGGTTCTCCTGCTGAATCTCCCAATCACTGTTTTTTCAACAAGGAAACATATAACAACGTAAATTCATGATTGCTCGACTTCAACATTCAGATACAGCCGTAGAGAAGTCTCCAGTAACAACTACGTACAATACAGTAGGTGGCCCATAAAAGCATTCAGAACCCAAGGTCACTTATGATGTTCACAAAAACGAGAAGTAATTATTTTTGCAATATTATATGGTAACTAAAGGGTACTGTGACACCTTTGGAGCAATCCATGCTCATATTTTCAGAAAATGAAAGTCTGACGAAGGTCTGTGAAGAGTGATTTCTTACCGGTAATACGGCGCAGTCAGTGTGCAATTTCGGAGAACAAATCTATGCAGACTGTCTCTCTCAGCTCTCGATAAGGTGATATCAGCCGGTGCTCCCTCTAAGACTTCATACTCTACACAATCCTCGGGATCTGCATCCCACACACGTCGTCTGACGACATCGAAGCCATGCATATAAGACGTAGCATAACCCATGGTCTCATCAAGCAAGTACCCGCGGGCAATAGAGGCCTCCGGACGTGCCCTATTCTTGACATGATTTTTCAACGTCATCATTGTCCTCTCTATGGGATACATCCATCTGACCTGGGCCGGTCCAAGGAGGATTAGCTCATCGACTAAGTGGAGAGGAAGATGTGACATCACATCAAAAAATGTGGGAGGAAAAGTGATTTCCATCAAACACAGTGTGAAAGCCACGTCTTCAAGCAGGTTCTCCGACTGAGCTGGATCCCAAACCTTGCAACAGAGCCGTCTAAACAGTCGGCATGCTCTCATTATTGCAACCCTCGTATTGTTCTCCATAAGCCCCCTCAAGGCCAACGGAATCAAAGTCTGAATCAATATATGGTAATCATGGGATTTGAGTGCCCCGAACTTCCTGTTCCTTATATGCCCACCAATCTCCGAACAGTAGCCCTGTGGAACTTTTAGATTCTCAAGGCGTGTACAGAAAATATCAAATTCTCTTGGAGTCAAGACATAGTTAGCAGCTGGCTTTAGCATTCTGTTCGAGTTGTGAGGATCTCGTACCATCCATAAATGACTGCGTATTCCTTCTCGTTGCATATCTCTCCTAACCTTGACGCTGTCCTTCTCCCGGAACCCACATATCGTCTTCAGTAGATTTTCTGCGAAATTCTTCTAGCAGTGCATGATATCAAGGGTGTTCCGTATTCTGAGATGCTGCACAACAAATAGAATACCAGTCAAGACTTAGAAACTCAAAGTCCCTATAATAGTTACATCTCTAAATGAAGGATTCTCAGCTCTGATTACACCTGGGTTACTGCATTACTATTCGATGCTGATCGGATTTGGATACACTTAAGAGCCACCAATCACCGTTTAAATTACAGTCAGTGACAGCCTTTCGTGATTCACCTATTTCATCAAGACAGAAATCAAGATAATACATTTTCAAAACAGAGTGGATACTACCGTCTCTTTTGATCGCAACATAGTTACTAATGTAAAAGACTCTGATACATGATTACAAAATTATAAACCAATGACAGCTGCAGGGATAAGCGGGTGTTACATTTTTCAGTTTCTGAGCAGTACGTACGATTGTTACAGAGGGGCATAGATGAGCCACTCCATACCCATGTATGATAACTGGTTTGATATACTTAAAATTTATTACACACGGACAGCATGTATTCTAGTAATTTAAAAACTGACTGAATAAAAGACTGTGTTACAGCGCAGGAAATTTTCACCCTCTCACTACAACGCAACGCGTCGTTGACGACCATTATACGAAGGTGAACTACACACTCGGAAATAATCTTCAAGGAACCTAGACTCTACTATAACCCAGATACATCTACGCTATTGACTGAAAGCAGTATGGAAGACATAGTAATGTGTTCATTAAGAAGCCATGTAATTTAAATACCATATTCGGCGGCAAATCTATGACCCGGGACAGACTTCCATTCAGTAGAAAGCACACAGATTCGAAGACAACAGCAGAACATACGTTGGCTTGTCCAACCCATGACAGATAAACAACTCCATGTGTACACTTTGTTATACCAGAAATACTTTCCTGACAACTTTAGAAAATACCCTCATAGAACACGGGATGTCCTCTAATATTTATTGTACATATAAGAAGTTCACCAACCAAAACGCACTACATTACTTAATTATGACTCTAAATGGTTTAGAAATAATAATGTAACCCTCAATCCCTCCCTCAGCAAATCACTCAACAACTATTAGAATAAATATAAAGGATAGTGCCGAAGAGACGTACCTCCCAATACGGTAACTCATAGAAGATGCTTCCTCTTTTAATGCCATGGATTTTAGAAGGATCTGGGGATCTATGTGATCGTCTCCTAGCATTCGTTACTGGTCTTCCACGAGTACCAGCTCCCCCCTTCAGTGTGACTGATCTTCTTATTGTCTTGTCGCCTGATAGTGTGGATCTCTTGCCTCCTACGGAACTCCTATTTTGCGCACTTGCATTGTCAGCAAAAGAGGGATGAAGTTCAGAACAATCTACTCCTTCACTGATCTGATCAGTTCTCGCTGCTGGAGAGCTCAAATTTATCGCCGACTTTGAAGAACTAGGCTGCGTAACATCTGCTATATCTGGACAAGATTCATTGACAAGCGGTCGTTGAGCTCCTTTGCCATGTCTTGAAAGCCAGCTCAAATATTCATTCAACGCAGCGCGTTGCTCAGCGGGTGTTTTGGTAACCGGGCGTAGCCTGTTCTCTGAATTTCCATCAAACAGCTTATCATACTTCTCTGACCGTAGAAAATGATCTGGTTTGAGCCACCGGCGGGCGTCTCTGTACGTCATCTTCTTGGTTTCATATGCGTACCTTCCTCTCAACTGGTTTCCACATGGAGGACACGCGACGTATCCTTGGTGAGACGCTCCGGAGACGGTGCCGTACCCGGGAAAATCATGCGTGGTGTAGAGTATTGCAGCCCTTAGGGTACTGTGCCGCTCACCTTCATTAGCTAGAATATCATAGACCGGCACACCTCTCCATAAATCTTTCATTTCGTCAATGAGAGGCCGCAGCCATACATCGAAGTGCTCAAAAGGAACCTGTGTCCGCCCAGGAATGAGCAGCGTCAAAACAGTGAAGAACTTCTTGGTGATCAGCCAAGGTGGAAGGTTCAATATGGTCGCCAACACTGGCCACGCAGACCAAGTAGATCTATGAAGTTTAAACGGGCATATCCCATCACAGGATATCTGAACCCGCACATCAGTTACTTTGTTGCCGAATCCTGCTGTATCACATAACTCTGGATCCATACTATCTAAACTCTTCCATGCAATAGAGTCCGCTGGGTACCGAACCTTCCCGTCCCTGCTCTCGTTTTCTTTATGCCACCTCATAAGCTTAGACAACACTGGAATTCTGAAATATCGCTGGAAACGTGGTGTTAGTTGGAAATACCTTAGAACCTTAAGCGGCCTTGTTCTATGGAACATATCTTTGTATCTCGGCGACTCGCAAATTGGACACCTGTCAAGTTCCTTCTTTTCTGGCTCTCTAAATAAAACACACCCGTTAGGGCATCCGTCGATGTTAAAAAAACCCAACCCCAGCCTATTCGTTAAAGCCTTTGCTTGGTACAGTGAACCTGGCAAGTTGTTATCTGGTGGAAGCAAGCACTTCATGGTCGCGAAGATGTCGTCCGCCACCTTCTCTGTGATGCCCGGATGGGTGGCCACTAAATTAACCATCATCACCGTCGCGCCCAAGTGCGAGTTCGTTGATCCTGCGAATAAATTCTTCATTGCATCCTCCAACGCCTTCGCGTCTTTCATTCGCTCCTCCTCTAGCCGCTCTGTATTCAGGTACTGTTCGTGGTTCATCTGCGCGTTGTCTCGTAATCCCTCGTTTCCTATAACAGTGTCAGGGATTCCATGCTGTGCATCTGTTGGTCTGGAGCTTTGCATCCCAGCTGTGCCCCCATTTTGATGTTCACCTGATGGACCTCCTTGCATTGCATCTCCATCCGCAGCATCCTCGTTAACACCCATAATATGATCTGATGTTGCCAGTGCATTCATGGTTTCCTCGCTCAGTTGCTCTTCTGATTGGGCAAACGCTTCCACTTGTTGGAACATGTCCTGCATCATCCACCTCATCTGTAGACCGTTGTCACGCTCATGTTCCCGTTTTAGAACCTCTTTATTCCTAGCTGAGAAATCGTTCTCCCATTCCTCATCGGAGGAATCTGGATCCTCCGGTCCTCTCCATGTCCTGCAATCCGCTGAGCGCTTGTGACGGAATAAGTGCTTTTCAATTTCTTCAAGCTTGTAAGATACTCCGACACCCCTGTGTATGTGACATGGGCAGGGCAATCTGCTTAGACCGTACAGGGTAGCTCGTCTCTTATCCCGTACCCATAGTTTGTCATCTCTCGATTTTATCCGGAGTGGGTCTGATAGAAGTAACCGACGAATCATCCTGGCAGATTGTACATTGCGAAACCACCTTCAGCAAAGCGTTAAAAATACAGCAAACGAATGCTGTCTAATTTTGCATTTTGATCAAGCTATGATATTTGAAGGATCGACTGTGTGAAAATAGTAAAGGCTGGGAACTGAAGAATATACAATTCACTCATGTGATTTTAATTCAAACGTTGAAATTAATACCTGAACTTCAAGTCAAATGTACGAGCTCTTAAAAGTTCACATACTCTCCATGAGAGACCGCGATCTGTAATTGTCATACTTAAGTTACTGCTCTGTGAATTACATAGTGTTCAATGTAACATCATTGTTTCATGCATACTCAATTTAAAGAAGTTCCCGGAACGCTGATGATATTCTTACATACAAAAGGCATCTATGGAGATGGAATGTAAATAGGGATTGATACTCACTTGGACTAAAATATTTAAGCGACCTTCACTCTCTAATCCTCATATTCCAGGTGCCGCAGACTTGTTTTGGTAGAATTGCTTTCCTAATACAATTACAAGCTACAAAATGTCTACTTCTCAACATACTCGCGGAGGTTCACGTCAAGGATCCATATACAACAATTTACCTTACTCAATGTGTAACAGACTTTGCTCGAAATAACAGAATGGCCTCTTTTTAACAACCATGAATTAGGTACCTCTGTTCTTAAAAAATGAATTTCATATCTCTAAAAGTAGAAGGAGTACTAACTGTGAAGTGTTCGGCACTCTCGATTTACAATCCTTGTTGCATCTGTTGTGAGACGTCTCGATTGCCCGTATATCCGACAACTGCAGCTGCGGGAATATACCCAATCCAGAATTAACCCTAGACCTTAGACAAATCAAGCGATTACTAACACTTCACATGTACAGTACTCGATATGTTGTAACACCGTGATCAAATGAGCTCTACGTAAGAATTACAGATTTAGTTAATCACGTCATAGAGGGAAATTCAGCGGAATTGGGTTTTGCAACAGAACTTACTAGAATCTAAGGGAACGATAAGCGTGTTGCACCTTCTCTACCGAGTCGAAGATGTTCAGTAACAGACACACCTGTGAAGAGGTCAATCAGATGAACAATAAGGCCAGTCGCAGTGATCCCGCCTATGCGAGAACGATGAGCAAACGATCCATGAAACTGACGAATCGCACAAATCTTGAATCGAAACAATCAATCACTTATGAACTGGTCATGTGCACTTGAGTTTCAAAGTACGTTGACGTCTGCAGACCCAAGAAAATTCGACCTCTAAAGACTGCAAAAGATTCTAATTTAACAATCAGTTCACTGCACTTAAGCATGTGGGCAGTATAACCTTGTTTCAGTTCCACGAAGATTGTAACGTGTGCCTTTCACCTGCAGGACCTATGTTCCATGCGGTCGCCCAATTCAGCGTCGTTATTCCATCGTCCCTTCCATTGTCTCGTGAATATCCACTTCTGAATCTGTTAGAGCGAGTAACGATAGTTAAGGCACGCTTTTCAATACTCAGTCCGGCACCATGGCCACGAAGAGGTCTGCTGACAAAGGAGAGTACGACATGACGGAGGGTGAAGAGGAAGAGGAAGAGCACGAGGAAGAGGAGGAGGAAGAGGAGAACGAATACGAGAAGATGCGTGCTGAGAGAATTAGGAGCAACAACGTGGAGATGCAGGCTGCGCTTGACGCAGCTAAAATGTTGTAAGTGCCCTTGTCAGCGTTAAACCCTAGTTATTACGTGTACAACCGTCGGATGGCCGCCATGTGTCCCATTGAACGTCCACGATGTAATTACAGTATGTCCTCCTGGTTTTCTTTCTCTCTTACCAGGGTTTCCGTATAGTAGCAGAAATTAAACTTTGATATGCATGTTTGATGAAAGAGCGTTACCGTCTTGATTCGTGCAGTAACTCTGCAATCGGTGAGAGAAAAAGGATTTCGAAGAAGAGGGAAAGGTCACAACACGAAGGACCTCGACGACGCAGTGGACGCTTGAAGTCATTGGGTGATTCAAGTAAGCCGGGGTCATCTTCCTCAAACAGTGACAATGCTGAGGAACGGAATGGAGTCGGACGTATCGAGAAGTCATCGGAAAGCGAGGCGTCGGGTAAGACCTTTCAAATTCCAGTTAGTATCCTAGTTTTCATCGATTGGTTCCTGTGCAAAAGTAGTTCCTCTGAGCATTGCGATTCTATGTCCCGTAAATTGCCGAAGGTGAAAGTTTTCTAGTTGTAAGCTCCCTTGAGCGTTTTGAGTGATGGATTAACACGTTGCTGCACTCATATAAATGTCACAAAATAAATCAAAGTATGTGTTGGTTTCTAAAACCCTAGAGATGTCGTCTGCATGAGAAGTATGAATTCTGACAATGTAGAACTATGAGGTTAATTGTTCATCTTAATTGCAGGAGACAGTGAATTCGTTTCTGCATCTGACGAGTCCAATGACAAGCGGGTGCGATCCCCCGGAGGCAGCGCAGTGAAGCATGGAAAGGGGAAGTCGAATAGGGTTCATGCAACCAAACCTAATGTACAAGACTCTGAAGTCAGACTGGAGTCGCCCGTGGCGTATTATCGTAGGACTGATGGCCCTAATCCTCATGGATCATCTGGAATGCATGCTTTCCCATCCTCCTCAGCGGCTACGATGCAGCCGCCGACCCGGTGGGCTTGGGTGCCGGTGGCTCCGGAGAGTAACGGTCCCGGGTTGTTTAACGCAACTTGTGCCATGCCTCCCGGGAACTACACACCAAACTGGACCTTCGTACAGGGAAATGCAGGCGGGGACACTGTGGGCAGACAAGGATCAGATACAGTAGGGTTTGACAAGGGAAGTCATTCAATATCATCTTCTATAAAGGAAGATTCCTTGAAGAAAAGAAAGCAAAGAGCCACCAAGCGAGCTGCAGAGGAAGATGCGAAAAAGCGAGAGACAGCAGGTCTAAGACCGTATACTGTACAGGTAAAAAGTTCTGGTTTAATAGATAGCGGTTGTGCAGGTCATTTGAAGTGGCAGGAATTCATGAGAGACATGACACCACGCATGTTGGATATGAGCGTGATGAAATTCGAAGAACAGAACGAGAGTTCAAAGGAAAAATTGCGTGAAACGTTGAGAGCTCGATTCGAATTCCTGGAGAATGAAGTTAGCGACTTATCCCTGGACAAGATGATCAAGACATGGATGCGAAGGGACCGGGAACGTTTAAAGAGACTCCATGGAAATAAGACGAAGGCCCCGACGAAGTACCAGGCAACACAGTGGGATGCCATGAGACGATACTGGGATAGTCCTTCGTATCGAGAGAAGTCAGACAGAATGGCAGAAACAAGGAAGAAAGTTACGAAAAACCCACGCGTTGGTCGTCAGGGTTATGCAGGAAAGAAAGTGATGATGGTAAGAAGCTATAATTGAGTTTTTTGGTTCTCATGTTGCTCCTATGTTGAAGTGTAACGTAGTCGGCCTGGTGCTCCACTGACTAGTAGTTCTAGCTTAGCTTGTAGTATGGGTTGATTGATTACATGTCTGGTGTGTATTTTTAAAGAGAAAGGAAAGAGAGGTCACACCAGATGTCACCGATGTGGCGAAAGAGCTAAAGAGTGCAATGGTTAACCCAGAAGCTGCGGTACGTACTTATTTCAAAATTACAGTTTCGAATCACCATGTTGTTTTTCATTTTTTTTTAGTTAAACAATTTTTTTTGGTCAATTGTTTAACTGAAGGATGGACTTGCAGAGCCGTATGGTCACTGTCAATTAGCATTTTATTTTTATTTTCTTTTCCATCATAGTCAGAATGTTGTGAAATACTCCCACAATATGACATTTTGGGTTTATGTTACTCCAGGAAATGGAGAAGAAGAACTCCCAAAGACTATCTGCGATGGAAAAAAGACTGGAAGATGTGTTGAAAAGTAACTTACATTTACAGACAATGTTAGAGACTGTACTAAATAGTGTGTCACCTGATACTGTGAGAGAGGTTGTTCATTTACCACAGAGTACGAGACCTGGAGTTGGAGAGCCGTCAGGGACTGAGGAGAACAAAACTTACCCCGATATTGGCAACTCCAGCGGCTTAGTTAGTAGTGAATGCTGGTGGGATAAACTATGTAAATGATCAGACGAAGACAAAGGCATCGAAGAAAGAGGTCATCAAAAAAGGACTACGATGGCCAAGTCACAAGAGGAGGTGAGTAACGATTTTGCCGTCTGGTGCTACGTAAAATTATCTCGAGAAATTGTTTACAGTGGCGCCAATTACTCTACTTCAAGGTCAAATGGGTCAGAGCAACTTCCCTCGTTATTTTGATTGTTACTGAACCTCAATGGATGTACGTATGGACGGTCAATAATTTCCTCTCAAGTTCTCCCAAATGAATCTTGGTAGTTCAACATGGAACTTAAAAAGGCGAACATATATTGACCGTCAGCTCTACAAAATGTTAGACAGAATAAGTGAATTGTATTGTGTGATATGAATATTTACAAGGAAAAGTGACTGAATTGCAGATGATGTTGCAAGGCCGTAACCACGCTGGAGTCGACAAAACTGAAGCGTCGGATACTCATGTAAGTGTGAAAAATTCTACATTTTATTGGGATATCAATAACTCACTATTTATGTCTACTGACAGCAACCGAATTGCGCATGCTATGCAAGAATCTCCTTTACTGAGTTGCTGCTATTTGAATGCAAACTCTTCGTTACATGACCACTTCCATCAGAATGGACATGAAAAGTCCAGCTCTACTTATCATCCTTGTGTCATTGAATCAGTGTCGTGGATATGTTAATGAACGTCTCACGGTCTGTTAGAGTCTGATATATACGGTCTGTTTCAGTGATTTTCTGTCTAACCTTATTTGGCTCCGTTTCAAGGGATGACATATATACATGTTTCTGAGTATGTTGTTTAACCTAAAGTGTGACTTTTTCCTATACTGAAATATATGATGTGACTGTGTTCTTAGAGTGAAGAAGGGCAGCGTAGACAACAGCGAATAAGACTGCTGAACGAGAAACGCAAAGTGGTAGATAAACAAGTAAGACTACTCCAACTCACTCCTATGTTCCGCTGAATGAACATATTCAACTTCAACTCTTTCTACAGCTTTTATGAACACGTGATGACTTATAAAGAGTAGTATACGTAGTATAAAAATCAAGAAATTTCTAAACATGTGTAGTTTCATTTGGAGACTCTCAACTAGTCAACTTCTGATTTGAAGTTCAATTGGAATTGCGCATTTCAGGGAGGTCGTCGACATGGACAGGAAGCTCGTCAAACTAATTTGGTTAAGGTGCGGTGAAGCTAAACAATCTGATTTCAAAGCTTTTGCTGATCCGTACATCATGGTAGAGTCGGTAATATGTACCTCTCAATAATAAACAGAACACGAAATGGATCATGGTTGTTTGTTAATTCTGGTGACTTTCTAGAATCTATTATGGGAATATGGTAGGTGACTATGTATCTGCTACTCACTATCATGTTTGCAATCTCTCTCCGATAAATTACAGTTCAAACATTGTGGAGAATGTTCTACCGTGCCGTAATTCTTATAAGGTCATGTTCGATCATTTTGCGATCTCGTAGTGAACGTACTTCTGTGAATAATACTTTACAAATTACAAAGAGGAATGGAGGAATCGGTTACGTGCACTGCAGTACCGATGGATTCACATTCTGCAAATTAAGTATAAGTTGTTTTTAAAATATAATCAAGCAGTAGATAAAATCTATTTTAGAAAAGATAACTTGTGATTTTTCTTTAAGTCTATATGTTGTTAAGCAGTAGATGAGATATATTTTAGAAAAGAGATCTTGTGATTTTTCTTTAAGTCTAAATGTTGTTTACATGTACTGCAGGAGTCAGTGATCGAAGATTGTGAACAAGGAAAATTGAAGGTAAGTAAAGATGGCACATGTTTATTTTTTTATACATTTCAATTGCCTTGAACATCCAATGTTCAGAGTAGAGGGGTATACAAATTTTTCAAAGTTTCCCTATTAGATACAGGAAGACGATTATACTCTGAAACTCATAGAAATGAACTGTAGACGTATCTTTATTGAATATATATGTGTCGGAAAGCAGGTTGAGGAATCGTAGTGCAGTATTTATCTTTATTTGGATTCGGACAAATTTATCAACAAAATTATGGTGTTAGATAATAGTATTCTCTACCTCTGAATGAAATGTGGCATGTGGAGATCCAGGTAGGCAACAGAGTGTGGTTATCAGGGAAGGTGCATGCGGAGACTAAGGTAGCGATCGGGACCATTATCGCGTTAGGAAGAAGTGCAACTTTTTACCACCGACCTATCCCCCCAGAGTACGTCCGTGTTAACTTGAACTCTATCTCTGTGAATGAGCCACTTTTGGTTCCTGTGGCAGAAGCGGAGCAAGAATATTTAAGTGACGCGTTGGGCTCTAGTGTACTGTGGTTATTGGATCTAACAAACCGAGAGAATTGAATACATTGTCGGCCGATGCAGCAAGAAGTCCGCGGAGAAGGATTTTGTACAGAGGGAGCGAATAGTGGGAAAGGGTCGACAGTGTGACCTTGAAGGTGTGTGAGTTCTAGTTTGATAGTTTTGGTTAGAATTAAAAGCTATGGTGATGGCAGTTGCTAAGTGAAGCAATCAGGTTTGACCATGATCTGGTTACAGAGTTGAGGTTCCGTGTAATCTCATTTGTACACATGGGATTTCCCACCCATCCACATCTGTTTGAATGGAAAAAGATCCTGTGAAAGGATCGGTAACACTATTTACAATGACTAATAATCAGCAAAGCTCCAAAGAGCACGTGGATAATTGCAAACTCCTCGTTGAATAGGCTCCTGACCGTCGATATGGGCATGATTCGACAGGAAACTAGTCCTATGTTTGCCTCACACGTGTAAGCAGAATATTGGACAGGGAACTGTGACGAGAACATCGTCAATTACCATTATCACATATCTATGAAGTGGACACGTGTCCATGGAGGGCAGTAATCACATGGCTTCGAAGATTTGGAAATTCATCGAAATGAAGATGCCTTGATTGTTAAACAGGGCTCGTTGTTCATGTAGAGAATGACGTCCCATGTGACATTCTGTCAAGCTCGTCAGATTCTCATACACTGCTGAAACTGAAACTCATATTGTACATCGCGAAATGTACCCCCAATGAGCATACTCGGACGAGCTCACCCTCGAGACGGGCAGAGTGAAATCGGTCGTTAACGACAGAAGGCAGGGAATGACATGTCGTAATTGACATAGGCCTCCAATGTCATTTAACTGCAGATTTGTCTTTAATGACATGGTTTTTTGTCATTTCGGCAGTCCTTTAATCCCAAGTTTCTACTAGTGTCATTAATATCACCCACATCCCACTTGAGATGGATGTCATAGTGGTGAACTCCATGAGGCTCTTGAAAACATGGTGTTTGTAAGATGATAAAGCACAAGCAGGGTCTGCATACAACTTTAGGAGCTCCGCCTCACAAACAACTAGAGTTCCCACAAAGTCCTGGATATACACGTTCCTTGCTTGAGCAAATGACACAAGTAAATCCACACTCTCAATGAGAGGGACAATTGCTGCCATTCCCAAAAGTGTGTATAGGTCCACCATAAGGTTGAGGCATTCATGTAAAAGAAAACATTACCCTTAGAATCATCACCCACTACCCACATTGCAATTCAGAAGCACCAACTTTTTACACTGGACCTATAAAGAAACTAAATCGCAGCAAAATATGAGACAAAAGGGGCTGAAAGGAGCTTATATCTGAGCCTTCACATCTGAGCCTTTGTCTTGGTTCATCTTGGCCATTACAGACCTCTACTGGGACAGAATCCTCCTCAAAGGATCTAGTAGACTAATTCAGTGGATAACACGTTCCTCAAGAACTTCAGACCTCTGCTATCATTCTCCTCAGAGAGTTGTTGAAACTCCAAGATCTTCTTTGGTGAATGGGCGAAGTAGCCATATGTGGCATTCATAATATCCTCAATATTTGGCATAACACCCATACCACTCAAGGACTTGAATGCAAGATTCAACTTGTGAGCAAAGTCATGAACAGTGATAACGTAGAAGGCATGCTTATCTTTAATCTGCTTGGCAACTCTTGTCTTGCACCCTTGAAATAAATTGGCACCATCTGCTCCAAATGAAATGAGCTTGATTTTGATGCCTCACTCATCCAGATCACCCATCTGCATAAGGGTATCCATCAGGAGCTTGGTGATATCAGGAGCTTTGCCACCATCAATCACTTGCTTGACTGCAATGAACAATGGCACTCTTACCCAATTCTCGCACAGATATGCATGTATGGAGAGGTAGCTGCCATGGTCAACACTTGTCACTTCATCACAAGACAATGCCACAAAGCTGGCTGAAGATATCTTAGACTTCATGCAATCCGAGACCTAAAACACATCTACCATTCGCACAAGGGGGGAAGCACAATAAAGTGTACCACAAAAGTGCTTAGCTCATTGCCAATTTCAGCCATTGTTGTAAATACTAAGAAAAGTGACATATAATTTGATGATATGTTGGAAGGGGCTTTGGGTATAGAAAATAGACTCGGTCATCTTGAGTCTACGAAATTTTGGAACCGATATGTGCCTTTTACGAAGCCTTACAAGTCACGGCAAGTGATCCAAAGTGAATGCAATCATTTGAAGAAGTGGACAAAAAAGAGTGCACAACTATTAAAAATCACTTTTGATTGCGCTGTACCCTCCGATTGTGAATTGCGGTTTCAAATATGGGCCTGAGCAATTCCTTTAGAAGTTTGTACAGCCGAAAAGTTTCGTTGGGACGTTTTCAGGGAGCTGTCTTCGACAAAACTTTTT